>QAOA01008702.1:125853-193409 GCA_003255065.1 Cercis canadensis
TGGTTTCGTTTGTTTTTTTAATAACATCATAGAAATGGTTTTGTATGAGATAATTGTAGATTATTTACTTTGTGTCATATTCTTATGAGAGAATCCTTAGGATAACTGAAGCTAGATATTGAGGGTAATCTCTAACTGAATTTTGGTTTGCTTTGGGGAGTTATTATGAATTAACCATGGCTGTCCTTATGAACCATAGATGAGGGTGGTGTTTCCCTTTGCCTTATTCGGTGAAGATGAAGAAGTTTTTGGTTTCTGTGCTTTACTTCTGTTTCTAATCCCATGCTTCTTACTTTTTGTTCTTTCTTTTATTTTCTTTCTTCATTAATACAATTCCCGTAGCTCTGCCTTATTTGTCTACCATTTGTATTTATTTATTTTACTTTTGTTACTTCTATTGTTTTTGTTTGTAGAGTATTTGGATCTCAATTTCATGTACATATCTTAAGCATTTTATATGCTGATTTGGTCCATTAGTTTATTATAATATTCCATTTCTATTTGGTTGTAGGTTGATGATTAGTGTTTTTTTTTTATTGTGTATGCTTTATACGTATAGGTTGATGGCCCTATTTACTTTTGTTTGTTTTGTTTCACTTTACTTAATTTGCTTATTCATGGGCCTGAAGTTTGTTTTAATTAATTCTCATTGATTTTGTCTCTTAGGCCATTTACTTCCTATGTAGTAGTATAGTTTTGTTTACTGAGTTATTTTGGACAATGAGTTAGTGTGCATTTAATTTATTTATTTATTTATTTGCTTAATTGGGTTATTATTATTATTTTTTATTGGGCCTTCATTTCTTTCGGGTTATGTTATGTTATGTTATGTTATGTTATGTTAGGATATATTATTTATTTTATTTTCGTTTTATTTATTTATTTATTTTTATTGTTATTGTTATTGTTATTTTATTTTCTTGATTTAAATAGTTTAAGTGAAATAAAATTAGGAGTAAAATCACATATTATGTATTTTTCATTATTTAGTTAAATCTATGAGAATAATATCCATAAGCCCCTTACTTGTCAAGGGAGGGATAAGAGCGACTTACCCCCATAGGGGTGGCTCTCTTATCTACCTGAGATAAGGATAAGCGCCACTTTAGAAACCGAGAAGCGTGGGAACAAAGTGGAAGGATTAAAGCGTGAGTAGGTTTATGCATAACATAATTTTAACATGAAAATTTTAAATTTATTTTAATTTCATTTTTTGAAAAAAAATAAAAAATAATAATAAATCATTTGAATCATTGCAAACTACGCGNTTTGAATCATTGCGAACTACGCGGACTTTGATCTCTAATTAGGGTACGTAGGCATTCGAGGGTGACGAATCAAGTCTCATTGTAAATAATCACTTATTTTTCTTTTAGGGATAAAATAAATTTAATTAGGCCATAATTTAATTTGCACAATTAATTTTAGGTAACCGTCGTTTAGACGGGTGTTATAGGGTGCCTAACACCTTCCCTGTACACAATTAGACTCCCAAACCTTCTCTGGTTCGCAGAGATATTTTTTTAAAATAAAAAGGGTTCTCCAATTGTTCCCCGACTTTTAATTCAATTGGTGGCAACTCCAGAGTTTTCATTTCGAAAATCAAATCTCTTTTATTTAAGTCATCCTCGTTATACCGACCTCCGGGTATGTTATGACAACCACCTTGGTTCTCGTTTGGATTGAAGGCAGTTTCAATTGGGCATGTAGTTGAAATCAAAGGTGGTGGTAGCATGGTGTATTGGGTGTCCGATGATTGGGTGATAGGTGGAATTGCAACATTTGGATTGAATCCATGCATATGGGTAGATGTATGAGCCATCACATGTGGAGGCATACCCTATATCAGAATAAATCGGGAGGTAGAAGAAATTTGATTATTTGAGGGCGATGGTAAAAATGGAGCTATTTGATAAATCGGAGAAATTGCAGTGTTACTTGGGCCTTCAAACACCCCCTTTAGCTTCAAACTTTATGTAAGCAATTTCAATATGTCATCCATCCGACCCTTCATTCCATCTAGCTCAGCCCCAAAATCTCTGCTCTGATCCTGAGTCCCTTCGATGATTGTAATGGTTTTGGATCTTAATATGATTGACCTTTTGATTGAACTTTTTTTATTGAGCTTAAGTTTCTTTGAACGATCAATTATGAATTATCTCTTCCCCCTGAGTATGCAAGAAAAATAACAATAAGATAATAAGGAAAAAAATACTAAAAATGAGTTCATTGATTGATGAATTGTTAGCATCACTTTTGCAACTATGGTCACAAAAAAAAATTCCCCACCTTCACACAAGCATTTGTCAAAGTGCCACTACTAATCTACTTTGTAAGAACATATAGCTTGCTACAAAAATAGATGAACACGAATGAATTCCATGAAAGTATTCAACTCATCATGAAAAACATAATACACAACAAGCAAAATAGCCTTGAAAACGACTTCATTCCTCTCATTAAAGTGAACTGGATACAAAATTTCTAAGAGTCATAATTGAGCTTTCGTTTAGATACATAACTCTTTACAAAATTATGAATTATAATAATTGCACTATGTCCCAAATACATCATTTGACATTTCTTTACACTTCTTTAACAGCTTTTTGAGTTCCTCAATAGATGACGAATATGAAGTTGAAGACATTTCCACAGCCGAGACTTGTTGGTGCAATATTTCTGCCTTTATTTGTAAATTTCTAACAAGTGAGTCGTATTGTTGTCCCTAGTTGACAGCTACATCCCCTCTAAAAGCAACCTCCTTTCTCAATTGGCCAATTTGGTATTGGAGGTCATTAATTTTCCAACCTAGATTGTCGCATTGTCGATCTTTGGCCTTTTTTCCTTCTTCTGCTTCCAATTTTTGCCTTTCAGCCTCTTGAGCCTCTTCTTCCAGGTGAACTATGTGCTGGTCATGAATGTCTCACTCTTTTTATATTTCATATTCCAGAGAAACAACCCTATCTCTATATCAAACCATCTTTCCCTTGTAATAGGCTATTTCCCTTCTCAATTTGTCCACAACATCTTTTTCTTCCATCATTTTCATTTTGTCTAGCAACATGGTATTCTTCTATTTTAGTTTCTGTTTCTTTTCTTCTGCTCTTGCCAAACTCTTTTCCATTTCTTCAAACTTCAACAATTCTCTTAACGATTGCTCCATTTCAAAATCCTAAAGACTATCTTTTGTCGGAGGTTGATGAGAGGAATGTCCTATCTCTAGGACTACCAATTCTTTCGCCGTGATTGAAACCACATCTTGTATTCCTTGTTGGTATGTTTTATCAGTGGGCTAAAATCCTCCTCATGAATAATAAGGTGCTTCCAAGCTTGCCTGATTCTCATTATCTTGTTGTCATTCTCTTTGTCTTTATATTCAAAGTCTATTTCAGAAAGCTCCTTCGTTGGCAGAATGAATTGTTGACGACCAAATTGACGCAAAACTAGGAGATGAGTATAAACGATACATCTTCGTGGCCCTATAAGGGGAACATAAGAAAAATCCCCACAACTTGTCAAGATGTCAAAACTCCCTACCTAAGGTATCTTCCAAAAGGCGGTCTACTCATTCATTTTATCAAATTCTTCTAGCCAACGCTGCCTAGTCTAGTCCTCTGAAAGCTTCAACATATGAAAATTCTTGAGGAGATTAGCTATTCTGACATATCTCTTCATACAATCAAATCTTATCCCTAATGTACGACAAAATAACCACACATATAGCAATTGAAAGCAACATTTCAATTTTCCCCGACTACTTCTTCTACTATGATTGAGAGACAGGAACGTGTCTGCCAAGATAGCTGGAATTTGATTTATCCCATTGCAGGTAACCTTTTGAAACACATCTATGGCGTCATGGCTAATTGCATCATTACAACTAGGAAAAAGAACCAATCCATATATAGTTAAGACTAACAGCTTGCACAACTTTTCCATTTCTTTTGATTCACCAGAGTTAGCATACAATTCTTCACAAAGTACATGGGTCATGCATGGATTTTCCCTTCCTTTCCCATCTTCACCTTCAGCAACACTTGCTTTCTTACTCCAAAAAGATCGGCAATTGTCTCTTCAGCCACCTTTTGCTTAGTATAGGTATACACTTGACTCTCCTTAGGTATCCCCAACATGTGACTATACTCATCTAGGGTTGGGGTCAAGTCTATATCTTTGAAAGTGAAGCATCGATATGATGGGTCCCAATAATTTACCACAACAATGAGGGCCAACTATTGTACTTTTATGCTTAACAAACTCATGAGCTTAAGGTGACCTCTGTATAGGGGGTCTCTTGCATACAGGGGCATCTTTTGAACAAATAATCCTATTACAGCTACATCATTCATTTCAATAGTAACCTTTGGTTTTTTCTGCAAATCACAATTATATCCTCTTGGCAAACAATCTCCTTCTTTTGCTTGTTGTATTTGGGCATCTCTCATGAATGCTTTAGAAGGACTTAGAAACTTGAAAAACAAATTTGGAGTAGCCTTGCTAACAATTTATTGCTTAATATTAGCACAAATAATTAAAAGCAGAATAAATCATTAGGGCGAAATGACTTAAAGTAAAACCGAGGGAAAATATAAATAGCCAATAGAAAAGATGAGCTTCTCTCATTGTCCTACAGAATTGGTAACCTTAAAGATTGGAATTTCTAGCTTAATGGCAAAAGTCTATTTTGAATTGGACGACATCTATAGTGACTTTAACGTGCTTGGTTTGGTGATGGGTGCTAACATCTTGAAAGTCCAAGGTACTAGAGACTGCTCCCACCAAAATAATGAGATCACACCTTACAAACTTGGTTCACAAGGGGATGAACCCCTCTTCTTACCCAAATTAGCAAGGTGATCCGCAATCTGAGAGGAAGCTCTTGTGTAAACCACCGAAGGATGAACCTCCAGCAATAACACTAGGCTCCCTTCTAATCCTTAGCTAAGGATGGCCCGAATAAATAGCCAATGAGTAGTGTGAAGGGTTATAGTGTTAGTGTACAGTGTGTGTGGGAGAAGCATACAAACCTCATCCTACATCTACCCTATATTACCCAGCTGCAAGAAAAACACAAGAAATATGCAACAGAAACAATATCTATGAATGCAAAAATAACATAACTGACAACAAAATATATCAGGAAAGCAAGACATAAAATGAAAGCAAATTTGAGGATAAAGAAAATACACAAGACCATATTAAGTTCGCACAATCGATTTCTTGGGCTTGACTCTCTAATTGTCCCTAGTGGAGTCGCCAAACTGTCATAAAGTACTTGAAGGTTGTTGCGACGCGAATGGCAAACCTTGAAAAAGAGATTTAGTTTTCAAAAGAAAACAAGGAGTCGCCACCTATTGTATTAAGAAAATGATGAACAATTGGAAAATCTTTTTTTTTTAATTTTTTTAAAAATAGTAGACAAACCAAAGATGGTTCGAGAGTCAATTTGTGTGTGGGGGAAGATGTTAGGCACCTACAACACCCGTCTAAATGATGGTTACTCAAAATTAATTGTGCAAATATAATATGGTCAATATGTGTATTTTATTTATCCTAAAATAATAAATGTATTACAAGAATATCTAACAAAATTAATGACAAAGAATTTAAACGAGCAATATACGATTTCTCTATCGAGACCTAAAACCTTCCACCCCTTTCTCGCATAAAGTGCCCTCTAGGGTGGCGTTACTTTCACATAGGTTGGATAAACAAAGCTATTCTATAAAGGAATTAAACTCGATATATTCTCCCATGATAAGTGAAGAGGCCGACGGATACTATGCGACACAGATATATTTTTTTATATGTAGTACAAATGCATGATTTTAAGCATTACAATTCTTGTCTTGGGGAAAGGGAATTACATTTGAATAAAGTAAGATAAAAATGAAATCTCTCGCTCCTAGCTTGCAGCAAAGCCTTCTTGAGCAAAGTCCTCCAACTTGCTCACGACCACAATCACCCTCAATCATATGTAAAATTATTCAAGGAAATACCAAATACAAGTTAAAAGATTTATAACTAAATATCATCATCTTAAGTATATCTCAGCTCAAGCATACAAGAAGGATCCCAAATGACACCAAAAAAATACTAACCACAACTTGGAGAAATTAATAACCCAACAATTATATTCCAAACTGAACTCAAAATGAATTTAAGACAACCGCCCAAGAATAAAACTACAAATGAACTCTCACAAGGGCAAATGCAGAAATTACTAAATTGACATGTCAACAGCTCCTATGTAATGCTTAGAACCAAACTAACAACTCACAAAAATGGAACAATGGAAAATTAAGAAAAGGTCACTCAGGCGTAATCCAAAACAGCCACATTCAAAATAGAACTAGAAGCAGTGAAAAAAAGAAAAAATTCTAAAAAGTTGCACACATCGAAGGCATGCATCCTATGGTTCTATCAAGAAAAATGATGCTAAATTCTGAGCTCTAGAAAAAAAATTAAAAGACAAAATACTACCAAAGCTGTCTGACAACTTAGCAACAAAGAAAAATAGCTAACTTGAAATGCGAACTGGGAACAGGGGGAAAATAAAAAAATGCAAAAATTTTACACAAGAAATACATATGTCTTATGGTTCTAACAAAGCAAGAATCATGCAAAAAGGAGCATTATAATTCAAATTATAGACAAAATACTGAACACTGCCAAAGACATGTCAGCAATGACAGTGTAGCAATAAACAACCATATTCAATTCGAAACTGGGAGCAAAGTAGGCTTGAAAAAATTCTGAAAATTGCATACATTGAAGACATATGTCTTACAACTCTAACGAGACAAACAATGCTAAATTCCGAGCTCTGTAGCTCCAAAAAAAATTAAAACTCTGAGTGTTGCCAGCGAGAAACTGACACTAACGAAAATGATTATGTAAGTGCTCCTTTCATGCCAAAACAAAGACCATTTCAATTTAAAACATCACCCCCAGCAAATAACTCCCTTCTAAACAGCTCTCAAGGCATGAAAAAAAGTAGACCAAATGCAGCCCAAGATATGCACATAACAGCCAAGAGAAGAGACATATTAGTAGTCTAGAAAAATTGCTAGAACAGCCAAGCAAAAGAACCAAGACAGCAGCACCATGCCTTGACATCTTGTATATGGGCAAGACCAAAGTCAGAAAAACAAAACTCACAAGCTAAAAAAAAAAGACACTTAATTACAATTATGAATTCATTCAAGGTCATTGTTCTCAAATGAAAATTCAATAACTAGATAAGAACACAAATCTCACTTTCCTAAGAAATTGTCACAATTAAAATGAACCAGATATGAACTTGGTAAAAGTGTACATCAAGAAAGTTCATCATATAAGCAAGTTCCACAACAGATGGAAATCTCAATAACTAACATGTATATCTTTATGAACATAACCTTTATTTTAACCTTGGCATACATCAATTCATCTATTCAATGTCACATGGCAGCAATCCTCTATATCCATGCTTTGCAAATCCTAAAAGGATTTTAGGACATGAATGCCTCACAATCCAAAATTCTCATATCCAAGTCACCTTAGATAAGTACAATGAAGATCAAAGAACTCATCTCATCAGTAAACTTATAGACCATACTTCTTCATTTTCCCAAAAAAAAAAATAGAAATATAACCCTTAAAAAGAAACTAAATATTAGATGAAAACTTGCAAGGGACAATTCAAAACTACTCCCTATAGACAAAGGGGCATAATCCAAAAGGGCAGACTTGAATAATCACATTAAAGGCTCAACCAAATTGGTACTTGCTTACTTGACCAAAAGTAACATCCAAGACACACTTAACCATAAATTTTCCTATAAGTGCACAGCAGACCAGTAGTAAACCCATAAGTACACAATACACACAAGAATGCTAAGTGAGTAGAAAACAAATGGACAACCGAATAATATAAAAAAAGGGTACATAAAAGAAGTAAAATGAATAAGAAAATAAAAAGGAAACAAGCAAAAAATTTAAACCCCAAAACTGGATAATGGAGAATGCAAGAAATGCACCTTGTAGAATGTAAAAATGAAAAGGAAAATAACCATACCAAAACAAATAACAAAAATACAGAAATAACAAGACAAATAAAAGTTGAAAGTAGAATCAAATAGACAGAGAAATATCCAGCAAAAAAACATATATAGAAGCAATGAACCCATGGAAAAATAAAATAAATTAAAGAAATAAATCAGAACCAAACATTAAAACCCTCCTACCCATTATAGCTCACTGAGCTTCCAAACAAGAAGGGTCATCAGAGAAGAATGGTGAAACATAGGAGAGAAATGAGAAAAAACAAATAGAAGAATGGTAATCTTAGACCAAATTGATAGAATCAAATGAAACTTTAAAGATGGGTCATTCTTAACAAAGAAAAATCAATGCACCATACTAAATACTCAAGAAGAAAGAAAAATGAATGGGCTGAAGCTAACCTTTGTGAAAGAAAATTCTCCTTCTCTATTCGGTTTTCTCCTTTCTCCCTTGTGCTTCTCTCCTTTCTTCACTTCAGCCTCTATTTCACCTTGGGTTCCTTTTTCTCATCTCCCCTTTTCTATCTCATGCACACTATCTCCCTCGCTTTCTATTCTTTTCTTTTTTCCTTTGTACGCACCCTCGCTCCCTCTTCAATTAGTTTCTCCTCTTTCTTTCTTCTTGGTCTTCACACACACACCCCCCCTCTTAGATATTTTCTATTTTTCTTACCACTTTTTCCCTTCTTAACTTGCTACCCACTCCCTTTTCTCTTTTGTAATTTGTTTTCTCTGTTTTTTTTTAGTTATTATTTGCTAAATATGGATAATTTAGAGTCTTGGACCAATGGGGAGAAGAGAAAATCTATTCCTTGCTCTCCTATTGGTGCTCTTTAATCTAGTGACACAAAAATCCAATTACCAAATTTTTTTTCTCATTTTTTGATTTATTTGCTATTTGCAAAAAATTAATTATTGAAAAATAGGCTAAATGGGCTAGATAAAAAAAATAAAATTGGCTAGGTCTCGGGTTTGCTTTATTACAAAGGCTCAAACAACTATACAAAAATCAATAATGAAAAATTAAGAATTTATTTCTTTTTTTTTTCAAACATTTTTTTATACTATGAAAATGACCCGGACAAAATACGGTGCTACATCCACAATAGCACAACAGTAGCAAAAAACATCAAATGGAGAATACCTAAAATTAGTGAGTGGTGGTGAGGCACACGCCCATGAAAGAAAATCAGTATGTCGACAAGCTGGCTAAGCATGACCTTGGTGGAGATTTTCTTGGTGAAAGTGTTTCATCAACCTACTGTCATAGTTTGGGATTATTTGTTAGAGGACACTGCTGGAGTGGTAGTGCCTCGAGGTGGTGTGGTGTAGTCGTGTTGTCTATTTTGCTTTGGGCGTGTTAGCCCCATAGCTGATGGCGGTGGGGAAGGAAGAGGTTGAGATTGTCAAAGCTCATACAGATAAGAGGGATTATAGAAGGATCGTCCATTAGAACTAAATTGAGGTCCTCCTCATTAGCAATCCTGATACGGATAAGGTAAAATTGTTTTGATCTTTGTTGTAGATTTATTTATCAATTTCTTTCCATGTTTTCTATTCAAATTCACTAGTGTTTTAATCTCTGTTTTTGTTATTTTCCAGTGTGCTACTTCCATGGATGTTGGTGTCGGTTCCTTCAGTTATCCAGAAGGCCTTAAGGGCCTCACCTATTTTCTTTGTATTTTTTGAGTTTATGTGGATGCTATTGTGCTTGGCCTATTACCAAAAAAAAAGAACACCATCATTGTTGCCCACTACAAGAAAATTGAGATTTTCTCACAGACAAGAAATCTGTGAGAAATTGTCACGGAAAAAATGAGTTTATGTGGATGCTATTATGCTTGGCCTATTACCAAAAAAAAAAAACACCATCATTGTTGCCCACTACAAGAAAATTGAGATTTTCTCACAGACAAGAAATCTGTGAGAAATTGTCACGGAAAAAATGAGTTTATGTGGATGCTATTATGCTTGGCCTATTAACAAAAAAAAAAAAAAAGAACACCACCACCGTTGCCCACTACAAGAAAATTGAGATTTTCTCACGGACAGGAAATCCGTGAGAAATTGTCACAAAAAAATGATGAACTTTCACGGAAAAAGAAATTTTAGATATTTCTCACGCTGTTTCTCATAGAATATATGTCTATGAGAAATATCCGTGAGAAACATCCGAGAGAGCATGCAAGGGAACGTTGCGCGAAAACATTCTCACGGACAAAAACCATGAGAACAACCAAGAGGAAATGCCATAATATTTCTCACGAACTGATTTTCCATGAGAAAGTTTGCATCTATTTTTCTCACAGACTGTTTCTCATGGATTTTGTCCATGAGAAACCAAACGTGCCGTTCCACTATATGCTTGGAGGGAGGGAAATTTGGGTTTACTTTTCTCACAGACCTTTTCTGTGAGAACGTCCGTGAAAAATTTGGAAATTGCCTCCCCACTCAAGCCTCTCCTTCCTCATTTGCAACTTAGACAAAACTTATAGATTAGGCAATTTCTCTCCCTACACAGACGTGGGCGGCGGTTTCCAGCGACTTGAGGGCGTTTTCTAGCATATGTGGACATTCTACTTCATCCTTTTGAAGCTTGGAGTTGAGGTAGAGCATCTTTCTCCAATTTTCTCTTTGAATTTCTCTCATATTTTCTTTCTCAATGATGCATGAAATGGGCTAGCTTTTTGTATATTAAAGTGGACTAGTTCAAGTGTAGATTGGTTGTAAATAGGTATTTAATGGATTATAAACTTGATTAATGGTTTGGTTTAAGAGTTTGCCCTTGATGTTGAATCTAAATTTCAATGTTTAAATTGGAGTAGTTGTGGATTTGCTTTGTATAAATTGGTTAAAGGCTTTTTATGTATGATGTATGTAGAGGGTTTTGATGAATTTTTATGATTTTTTTGAATTAGTATAGATGAATTTTAATTTTTTGAGATTTAGAGAGTAATTTATTAAATTAAATTATGTGTGAAATTGTTGAGATTTTGATTACTCTGTTTGGGGCTCTTGTTGTATGTTATATGTGCATTGTTTTTATAATTTTGTTTGAATTTTTTTTTATGATTTTCACTACAAGAAAAGGCCTTCTTCTCACGGACGACAAATCTGTGAGAAATTCTCACGGAAAATACGAGATTTTGTCACAGATATTGGACATGGGGGATTTCTCATGGAATTTCTTATAGATCTATCTTCCGTGAGACATTTTTGTGAGAAAACCCAAGAGAGTTTGGCAGGAATGTGGCGTGAATACTTTCTCACAGACAAGTTTCATGAAAAACACCGAGATAAAATCCCAAGTAAGTTTCTCACGGACTGGAGTCATTGAGAACATGTTTTAAGAAGGATATTTCTCATGGATCTGGACCGTGAGAATCCAAATGCACCATTTCACTAGACGCATCCACGGATTGGAATTTTGGCTGGCTTTTCTCATGGATGAATTCCGTGAGAAATTTGCAAATTACTTATGTTCCTGAGATTCATCTTCCTTATTTGGAAGTTTCAAAAAACACTCCCCTTAGCAATTTCTCTTTGGCAACGGACGTGGGCGGTGATTCCCAACGAGTGTCGGACATTTTCCAGCATGTGTGGACAATCTACTTCCTCATTTTGAAGCTTTGGAGTTGAGGTAGGTCATTTTTCTTATATTTTCTCTCAAAATTTCTCTTGTATTTTCTTTCTCAATGATGCATGAAATGAGTTAGTTTTTTTTCTCTATTTTTGGATTAGTTTAATTGTAGATTAGTTGTAGATAGGTATTTGATGGATTATAAACTTGATTAATGGTTTGATTTATGAGTTTGCCTTTGATGTTGAGTCTGATTTTCAATGTTAAATTTGGAGTAGTTGTGGAGTTTTTTTTTTTTTTTTGCTGAAANTTTTTTGGCTGAAATTGGTTGAGAGTTTCTGATTTATGATATATGTAAAGGGTTTGAATATTTTTTTGAATTAGTATGAATAAATTTTAATTTTGTGGGGTTTAGAGAGTAATTTATTAAATTAAATTATGTGTGAAATCGTTGAGATTTTGAGAACTCTGTTTGGGACTATTGTATGTTATATGTAAATTGTTTGTATAATCTTAATGTTGTATGATAAATTGTGAATATCTGGTATACTGAAAACTTGTGGAATAAATACACTATGATAAGTTAGTTAGGTTAATTTAGAAATACGTTTAAGAGTTAATCATGTAGGATTAATTCTTGGATAGTCCTCGAATTTGGGACTATTCTTGAAGTAGTTGTTCCACTAATAAAATGATAGAGATTTGAGAGCAAGTAGGTCAATTAAATTTTGGAGCACCTCTATTTTGTTTCTCTAGGTACATATTTATGCTGGTTGAGCAGCATAATTCATGTACTTGGAGAACCATGGGAATGTGCTACTGAAATTTTATTGACCTATTTGGTCCCTATAAGCTTTTACTAGTGGTGGAACAAACTATAAGAATGTGATACAAGTCATTCATGGAGTAGAACTTAGTATCTTTGAAGCATTGTAGGAAAACATTAACAACTTCAATTTGTTTTGAATATTGAAGGATTATGGAGATCTCTAGACATCGTCATTGGATGTATAAGAGACTTGTTCCAAATAGTAAGATTGTTGGAGATGAGTTTTATGTTGGTGTTGAGGAATTTATTAAGTTTGCAAGTCAACTTGATGTGTATATTTAAGTAGAGAAGTCTAGATGCCCACGTGTGAAATGCAAATGCCATGAATTTTATATACCGGATGAAATAAGGATGCACCTATACGAAAGACTTCATGGAGAATTGCTATTATTAGGATAATCATAGAGAGGTCAATCCAGCCATTGTCCTAATGGATGTTCAAAACCAATATATTTATCGATATGAGCAAACGGTTATAGATGTTGTTGGGCCCTTTTTCGAATTGGATATACTGAAGGAGGATCCAAATCCAGAATTCGTAAAAGTTTTATGATATGTTGAGGGCCGTATAGTCTTTATTATGGGATGGATGTGAGACACACTTTGTACTTTTAACGGCTGTCAGATTGTTAAGCATCAAGTCTAATTATAACATCCTGAAAAGTTCAATGGATGAACTTATTACATTGATGATGGAGATATTGCCTCCAAGTCATAGGAAACCAACTAATTTCTATCAAACCAAGATATTGGTTTCTAAACTTGATTGTGGGTATAAGAAGATTGACAGTTATCCACATAGGTGTATGTTGTATTATGGAGAAGATGAAACTATTAGGCAGTGTCGAATTTGTGGTAAAGCATGGTTCATATAATTCAAAGTTAGACGAGGGAAAATTAGGAAAGTTCCAACTAAACATATATGGTATTTGCCAATAATCCCTAAGTTGCAAAGACTTTTTGCATCTAATGCATTTGTGAAGGAGATGAGATGACCTAATGAACACCAACATGAACCAAGGGTGTTGTCACATCCATCTGACGGATATACATGAAAGCATTTTGACATGGTTCACCTGGATTTCGTATCAAAACTGAGGAATGTGAGGTTAGGTCTATGTGCTGATGGTTTCAGTCCTTTTGGAATGGATGCCAAGACATATTCATGTTAGTCTGTTATCCTAACTCCTTACAATCTTTAGTCTAACATATGTATGAGAAAGGAATACATGTTCTTGACTATTATTATCCCTAGTCCTCATAATCCGAAAAGCAAAATTAACATGTTCTTGCAACCTTTACTTGACGATTTAAAGAAGCTTTTGGGATGAATAAGTGCTTACATATGATATTTCATTGAAGCAAAACTTCTAAATGAGGACAGCTCTTTTGTGGACCATCAATGACTTCCCTGCATATGAAATGTTATCCGGTTGGCAAACAGCAGGCAAGTTGGGTTGCCCAATTTGCATGGGTGGTTCAAAGGCATTTTATTTAAAGCATGATCATAAAATGTGTTATTTCAATTGCCATAAACAATTTTTGCCCCACGATCATCATTTTCATCATAACAAAAATAACTTCTTGAAGAAAGTCGAGGAGAAAGGAATATCACCCAGGTGCTACTCTGGAGACAATATTTTCATGCAAGTGTTGAGACTACCTAGAGTAACAGAAAGTTGAGGTGTTGTCTCTACTGGTTATGGTGAAACCCACAATTGGAGCATTGTATTTTCTAGGACCCACCATATTGGCATAATTTGTTAATTCCTCACAACATTAATGTGATGCATACAGAAAGCAATGTTTATGGAAATGTCTTTAATATGGTCATAGATGTTAAAGGTAAGAGTAAGGACAATGTGAAAGCTAGACTAGATATGGAAAAGTTATATAAATGACCCAGTTTGGAGTTGTAAGACTTGGGCAATTGAAAGTTTTTGAAACCTATGGCATTGTATACACTTACTATTGACCAAAAGAGAGTCGTGTGTGAGTGGGTGCATAGTCTAAAGCTTCTTGATGGATATGCATCCAATTTATGGAATTGTGTCGATACTAATCTGTGGACTTTTACCCACATGAAATGTCATTGTAGTATAGTGGTGAGTATTCTCACCTATCACGCGGGTGACCTGGGTTTGATCCCTGGCAACGACGCCAAAACTTGATCTGACTTATCCCTAATCCAATTAAATTAAACCGAATCCCCTAATTAGAATGCAATAGAGGGCATAATCCGAGTTGTCTCTCTCAAGGAAAGTAATGTGTAATTAATAATTTCAAGATTAATATTTCCAAATTGTAAAAATACAGAATTGAACAATGATTAATTTAATTAACTAAAAACGTAACCTAGCTAGACATCTATCAATAACTGGTTTGATTCATCTTAGATTAACATGATAAATCAAGCCCTAATGCAGCACTGCTAATTGAGTTTAATCACAACCGAAATCTCTAATTATGACTAAGTATTCATACTGAGTTATCACTCAGGATTCGATTAACCACATGCAATCAATAATCTTGTAATCACAAAGACTAAGTAATTAGTGGATTAATCTAAACACTGAACATCAATTAACATAGTATAGCTTCTCCATAAATTCTGTTTCCTACTTCAAAATTCTATTTTATAACATAGCATCACTAATCTCATACCACAGATTAAAGATTAATCAATTTAAATTCTGTTTCCTACTTCAAAATCCATATAAATCACAACGATCTCCATAAATCCATACAAAAACTAAAGCTAGGCAAAAATCCAAAGAAGAAAGAATTGCATTAAGATTAATCCAATTAAGTGCATAATCTTAAAATCCAACCGATTAATTCAAGAGTCTTAACTAGGTTATAAATGTTCTACTCGTCAATGATCATGAAATCCAAGCTCCAATGGAGAAAGAAAGCCATGGTTCAGTGAGCTCCAGAATTTACAAGAGAAGAAATGAAAACTGTCTAAAAACTAGAATTCTCAGAATGCTCAAAATGCTGCCTCCTCTAACCTAATTATAAAACCATAATTACAATGCACACCCAAATTATCCCTAGGTTAAGTTTAAACCTCTGGACCTCAACCTCAAATGGGCCCCGATTTAGGCCTTATTGGGCATGAAATGAAGGAGTTAGGCCCATTTAAGTGCACATAATTCTCTGGACTGGTCAGTTGACTTCGAAAGCAAATATCACCATCAAAACGTCATATGTTGGCAAATAGGTCTTCATGAGAGTTGAATCCCTACGTCTTAGCTTTCCAATGGTGGAAGTTTTAAGTCTATAAAGCGCCCACAGCCCAAAGTTATGGCCCAAAGTCTTCACTTGGGTCAGGACCCAGTGACAACATCTTTGCTTTGACTTCTGGGTTATATTTGACCCACTAAACATCCGAATTGGCCTTGGTACTCTAAATGAAAGTTGTAAATAATCCTCTTAGCTTTCCTATAAGGCAATATTCATGAATTTTAGATATACAAAACTAAAGATATACCTGAAATACAGAGATAGTGTCAAAACCCTAATAATGCTGAATAAAATAATTAAGCTTAATATGAACCCAAACTAATGAAATAAGGCCAAGCCCATTCAATTAAGCATAAAAGAGGTTTAAGAAATCAAATATGATGGTTAACTAATGTATAAAAATACTGTTCATCGACTCCTACCAATTGTTTTTAGTGGCTTGCCTGCTCCTGTTTGGGAACCTCTTGTTGAGTTGAGCCAATTTTTTCGAGATCTTTGCTCTCCTACTCTATGCAAAGATGACTTGCAGAAAATGGAACAGAATATTCCCATCATCTTGTGCAAACTTGAGAAGATTTTTCCTCCTGCTTTCTTTGATGTGATGTGACGGGTGCCAAACCGTACAAAATTAAACTAGTAATTGCAACTAATTTGTAGTATAGGATGCAGCCAGTGTCGTCTCCCAAGGATTCACCAGAAAAAACTAATCTAGTAGGACTTAAGCAAGAATAGAATAAGGGGGGTTTTGTGTTGAATGTAGTATAATAAGTACTGAAAAAGCAGTAAATAGAAATTGATCAAGTAAGAGAAAACGTAATCAACTCAAGTAGACAACCAAACCCTAATCCGTCCTTGTTCATTAAAGATAACCTAGGTCTGATTTAGTTCTTGGTTAAATGTTACCTGGAACCCCTAACAGCAACACTTAGAATTCCTACTAATTACCAATCAGGATTCAGTTAATCTTGGAACTAAGAATCTGGGTAACCGCTCTATATTACTAAGTCTAGATTAATTTAATAACCGAATTGTCCAAGTTAACTATATATTAAAAACCTTTAACATATGATTAGTAGTTTGATTACTATGATGAATATAATCAACCGATTTAAATTCATATAAAGCATGCATGCAATTAAAATACCATTCAATCACATGAAGATGAGAAGAAGAAGATAATCAAACTATATTAAATCAAACCCGATTGAAGCACAGGAACTCTAGATTATTAAGTTTGGCTCCTCTTGAATTGATTACCAAAGAACTTAGCCTTCTATGGAAGATTTAAACACAAAGCAAAGGTGGAAAACGAAATCAGCAACAGGAGGCAACAACAGCAGCTTCTGATGACAAGGTGGTAATGTGGTCTCCTATTTTTCTCAACAACTTGAGAATAAATAGTAGCTGGCTACCTCCTCTAAGTTTCCTAATAGTTTCCTAATTACAAAATAAACCTAAGTTCATAAAAATTTAAAGGTAAAAACGTGATCAAGCCCTAATGTCATATGTGCTAGCCCAATAAGTAGATGTTGGCCCAAATAAACATGCTCTGGTCCAATAGGTAGGCCTAAAGAAAAGAATTAGTCAATGCTTGGCAGATGCAGAAAATCTGGACTGCTTGCACATGAATTTCAGTTATCTAGACGCGAGAATCAGCTTCTGGCCTCTGCATATGAAATGTATAATGTTCAGTAAGCTTTCCAACAAAACTGGAATCACATAAATCGGACATCTGTAGCCTAAGATATGGTGAAAAAATTAAGCAGTGCCAGAATTTAACAGTTTTGTAATTAAAATCTATAAACACCAACAAATCAAAATCTACAAAACATGTCTAAGGGCCATAAAAATCACTAGAAACATACACTAAAAGACTAAGTATAAGAGAAACAAATAGTGTAAAATAATGTGTTATCAAATTCCCCCACACTTAGCTTTTTACACTCCTGGGCAAAATCACAACAAACAAACTAACTAGAATAAGAAAATAGCTCTCTAATCAAATCAAGAATGCAAAGATTAAGGTAAGAAAACGATTCAAACTCAAAGAAACAGCAACACTCATGAAACAACATCTCTTGACAACTAGAGAACACACAACATGGCAATTTCATTTAATAGTAATGAGTCAAAGTAAATAGCTTATCACAAGATAAATAAATGCTCTCAATTCCCTCAAGTGTCTAAGGTATGTATTTCTCTCCAATCATCCTATCAAAATCATACTACCATAAGCTTGTTCACTTTCTCAATCTCCACTACCTATGTCACATGCATAACACAAATCAAAAAGACTTTTAAAGGGTTGTAATGGGGAAAGGTGAAGGAATGACAAGAATATGAAAAAATGGCTAAAGCACCCAAGGAATCACACAGAGCATCTAATTATGGAGAAATTCAAGTACTTTATGTATCTTGACTTTGGGCTTCAACTCATTTTTACTTTTCCCAAAATAACTTTATTCTTTTGCTCCTGTTGTGTTTTATTTTTTATTTTTTTTCTTCCTTTTTTTTTTTTGAAGATAACACTTAACAATTCAGCTACAACCAATCAGCCATAACTTGATGTTTTTTTTTGTAAGAATTCACTCCTTTTTTATTCAATGCAATGTTCTTCAATTTCTAAGGGTTGAGTAGGACATGATTGTACACTTAGGCTTACAATGAGCTATATATGAAAGAAATGATCATTAGGCTTAAAAATGGGTAATCAAAGGATAACATCAAGATTAGCTATTTGGTCAAGTAGCTTCTTAAAGAAAAGAATGCCTTAATCACTTTTATGCATGCATGTGCAAATATAACCTCAACTAAGAAATAGAACAAGTTCTAGAGTGTCAAATTTATAGATGAGAACACACAAGAAAGAATCATGACATATGACTCAAATCCTCACAGCTCTAAGACTATCAAAAATTAACTCATCCAAATCAAATTTGCTGCCATACCACTTAAATTCAAGAAGTAAGATTACTGTCCACTCATGTTATAGCAACTTTAGAATCAAAATTGTTTCAAACTACTCTCTTCACAACTCCTAAATTAATTGGAAAGAACCAGAAAATTCTAAAAATAAAATAGAAAAACAGCAAACCAAAGAAAGACAGAAAACATAATTTTAAATTCTAAAAACAGCAAAACAAAATAACAGAAAACAGCAAACAAAAAATTTAAAAACACATAAAATAGAAAACTAAGCCTAAAATAGAAAAATAACACTAAAAATCTAAAACAGAAAAATAGAAAACAGTAAAAACAGTAAGTAAAACAGAAACAGAAACTGAAAAAAAGTAAACAGAAAGCATAAAAAATAGCATAGCAGGCTAATCCCTCCTCCACACTTAAATTTTTGCAGTGTCCTCAATGCAAAACACAAAATAAACAGTAAAAGCAAGACACTAAAAATAAAAGAGAAAAGGAAAGAAAACAGCCTGTGGGTTTAAGTCTCATAGAGGGCAGCAGACAAGTGCACCTCCTCCACCACTTGGTCTTGAAAACCCTCATAAAAAGGTTTTAGTCGATGTCCGTTCACTGAAAAAGTCTTATTAGTTGCCTCATTCTTGATCTTAACTGCACCATAAGAGAAGACATGAGTCACCACAAAAGGACCTATCCATTTAGAACGAAGCTTGCTGGGCATTAGCTTGAGACGAGAACTGTAGAGCAGCACTTTCTGACCAATGTGGAACTCTTTTCTCACCAACAACTTGTCATGGACAGCCTTGGTCTTTTCTTTATAAATTCTGGAATTCTCATAAGCTTCCAACCTGATTTCTTCCAATTCTTGTATTTGCAGCTTCCTTTGAGAACCAGCTTAAGCCAAGTCAAGATTACATTGTTTCACTGCCCCATATGCATTATGCTTTATCTCCACTAGAAGGTGGCATGTCTTGCCAAAGACTAGCCTATAAGGCGACATGCCTATAGGGGTCTTGTAGGCAGTCCGATAAGCCCACAAAACATCATCTAGACGCATGCTCCAATCTTTTTTGTTGTGTTGGACACTCTTCTCTAAAATCTGCTTGATCTCCCTATTTGACACTTCTACTTGCCTATTGGTTTGTAGATGGTAAGGGGTTGACACCTTGTGCACCACACCATATTTTTCAACAAAGCAGCCATGTGCCTATTGCAGAAGTGCGAACCTTGGTCACTGATTATTGCTCTTGGGATGCCGAACCTACAGAAAATGTGAGTCTTGATAAAATCTAAGACAACACGAGAATCATCAGTCCGGGTGGCCTTAGCCTTTACCTATTTAGAAACATAATCCACAGCTAATAGGATATACACAAAACTAAAAGAAGTAGGAAAAAGACCCATGAAATCAATACCCTACACATCAAATATCTCACAAAACAATAAAGGCTGTTGAGGCATCTCATTCCTACGGGAAATATTTCCTGTCCGTTGGCATTTGACACAATTCTTACAAAAGCTATGTGCATCATGAAACAAGGTAGGCCAGTAGAGTCTAGAATCTAAAATTTTCCTAGCAGTGCGTTGTGGTCCAAAATGACCACCACATGCAAAAGTATGACAAAATTGTAAAACAGATTCAATCTCATGTCCAGGCACATACCTCCTAATGACTTGATCATTACACAGTCTCCACAAATAGGGGTCATCCCATACATAAATTTTGACTTCATTTTTAAGCTTATCTACTTAATGCTTCTTAAAATAAGCAAGTAACTCAGAAGCAACTAAGTAATTTACCAAGTCAGCATACCAGGGATCTTTACCATCTTTACCTTGCAGCTGATAAAGCTGCTCATCCGGGAAGATCTCTCTGATGGGAAGGCTATCCAAAGTTAGTGGGATCCAGCTCAAGTGATCTGCTACCAAGTTCTCAGCTCCACTCTTGTCTCTGATCTCAAGGTCGAATTCTTGCAAGAGCAGCATCCATCTAATGAGCCTAGGCTTTGCATCCGGCTTCTTGAGTAGTTACTTCAAAGCTACATGGTCAGAGAAAGCAATTACTTTAGAATTCAGTAAGTATGAACGGAATTTATCTAAAGCAAACACAACAGCAAGAAGCTCTTTCTTAGTGGTGGTATAATTTGCTTGGGCAGCATCTAGAGTGTGAGATGCATAATAAATGACGTGGGACAGCTTGTCCACTCGCTGTGCAAGGACAGCGCCTACTGCAAAGTTCGATGAATCACACATCAGCTTGAAGGGAAACTCCCAGTTAGGTGGCTGGATGATAGGACGAGAAGTAAGGCTCTGCTTTAGCTGATCGAAGGCGGCTCTGCACTGCCTATCAAATTCAAAATCCACTTCTTTTTGGAGAAGCCTAGACAGTGGAAGGGCAATCTTGCTGAAGTCCTTGATGAATAGCCTGTAAAACCCTGCATGACCAAGAAAGGAACGCACTTCCTGCACACAAATGGGGTAGGTAAAGAGGCAATAACATCTATCTTAGTCTTATCTATTTCAATTCCTTTGCTAGAAATTACATGCCCTAAAACTATGCCTTGTTCTACCATGAAATGACATTTCTCAAAATTTTGGACAAGGTTACTCTCAATGCATCTATCTAGTACTCTAGCAAGGCTATCTAAACATGCATCAAAGGAGGATCCATATACAGTAAAGTCATCCATAAATACTTTCATACAGTGTTCTAAAAATTCAGAAAATATATTCACCACACACCGCTAGAATGTACCAGAGGCATTACAGAGGCTGAAGGGCATCCTCCTATATGCAAATGTGCCAAATGAACAGGTAAAAGTCGTCTTCTCCTGATCCTCAAGGGGCTATGTGAATCTGAAAATAGCCTGAGAAGCCATCTAAGAAGCAGTAATGGGACTTCCCTGCCAACCTCTTCAACATCTGATCAATGAAGGGCAGAGGGAAGTGATCCTTCCTTGTTGCCTGGTTGAGTCTTCTATAGTCGATGCAGACGCGCCAACTGTTCTACACTCTAGTGGGAATCAACTCGTTCTTCTCATTGGCCACTACAATTATGCCACTTTTCTTAGGAACCACTTGCACTAGACTCACCCATTTACTGTCTGAGATGGGGTAAATTATGCCGGCTGATAACAGCTTGCTCACTTCTTTCTTGACCACATCCAAAATCAACGGGTTAAGTCGCCTTTGCGGCTGCCTCACTGGTTTAGCTTCTTCCTCCAGTAAAATCCGACGCATGTAGGTGGAAGGGCTAATGCCAGGAATGTCTGCAAATGTCCATCCAATGGCTGTCTTCCACTGCTTTAGAATCTACAACAACTTCTCTTCTTGTTCAGGTTACAGATTGTTGGCTATGATGACAGGCAGCTTCTCTTCTTCTACCAGGAAGACATACTTGAGATGATCAGGTAACAGTTTCAACTTCAGTATAGGTGGCTGCTGTACAGAGGGGACTAATTTGGTTGGAGACGCCAAATCTGCTGCCTGAAGCTTAGCAACACTTGCAAGCTATGCACTATGCTCCAAAACAGTTTCATCATATCCCAAATAGTTAGAAATTTCAGAGCAGGCAGCATAACTCCCATCACAATTAGTACATGCAGGGCACTCTAAAGTATCTAGCAAGCCTACTATATCAGGAAATTCAGCTACCAATTCAGCATGCACATCATCAACTAGCAGGTCTATGACACCTATTTGGAACACTGAATGCTCTTCTAGAGGGTGTTTCATAGCATCACATAAATTAAAACGAATTACAGTGTCACCAAATTCCATGGAAAGGGTACCAGCATGCATATCAATTATGGTCTTAGTAGTTTTAAGGAATGGTCTACCCAAGATCAAAGGGGCATGTCTAGATGTAGACTCATCCTCCATGTTTGTGCCTTTGTTTTGTGCTTTTGGTATGTTTCTGTTTTAGTCAAATTTTGTCATTTTTGTGTATTGTGGTGTGTTTAGGCATTTAGCCACTAATTTGCATAGTGTATGACTAGGTCTTCTCCTTTAAAATTACTTAAAGTAGACTCTGAAATAGAGAGAACCTTGCATACACTTAATAGACCACATAGAGCAGCTGATAATTCAGAACCAACCATAGCTGAAAATAGACCTCCTGTTGTTATTCCTGTTGCTGATCCTATTGATCAGGCTAATAAAGCTGATAATGCTAACAAGCCTGGAAATAATAATAATATGCAAGCTGGAGATAGAACTCTTAAGGAATTGGCTATCCCTGATGTTGCTTATCAACCTTTAGGGATCCAATATCCTAAAATTGATACTGCTTTTGATTTGAAATCTGGATTGATACACTTGTTGCCAAAGTTCCATGGCCTTACAAGTGAAGATCCTCATAGACATCTAAAGGAATTCCATGTGGTTTATTCCACAATAAGGCCACAAGGAATCTCTGAAGAGCATATCAAGTTGAGAGCATTCCTTTTCTCCCTTGTTGATGCAACTAAGGATTGGCTCTTTTATTTGTCACAAGGTTCAGTCAGAAATTGGAGTGACATGAAGAAGCTGTTCTTGGCAAATTTCTTCCCTGCATCAAGGACTGCTGCCATTCGAAAGGACATTTGTGGCATAAGGCAACTGCCAAGGGAGATGTTGCATGAGTATTGGGAAAGATTCACCAAGCTAGCTCAAGCTGCTTTCACCATCAGATAAGTGATCAGTTTTTGATACAATACTTCTATGAGGACTTGTCACCTCCGGATAGGTGTAACATTGATTCTACTAGTGGAGGAGCATTAGTAGATAAAACACCAGCTGCTGTCAGAGCTTTGATTTCCAATATTGCTGAAAATTCCCAGCAGTTTGGTGTCAGGATGATTCATTCCACTAGGGGAGTCAATGAAGTTTGTGTATCACTTGCTGACCAACAAAGAATGGAGCACAGACTTGATGAATTGACCTCCTTGGTGAGGCAGTTGGCAGTGGGGCAACAAGTACCTACACCTCAACCTACAAGCTTGTGTGGCATCTGCGCTTGTCCATCTCATCCCACAGATGCATGCCCTACACTTCAAGATGGTGATTTTGAATTTCAGGATCCTTCTGTAGCTGCAGCATGTGTTTTTCCTAGTAGACCCCAATACCAACCGCAACAGTAGCCTAGATATGATCCATACTCTAACACTTATAACCCTGGTTAGAGAGACCATCCAAATTTCAGATATGGCAATACTGCAGCACCACAACAACATTCCTCTCAACAACAGCCACAACAGCAGTATAGGCAACCATTCCAACAACAGAACCAATTTCAACCAGCTAGGCAGAGCCAGTTTCAACAGACTAGGCCACCATTCTAGCAGCAGCCTATGCAGCCAACCGGCCCGTCAACATCCATACCTGAGCCTTCATTGGAAGATTTGTTGAAGTAGATGGCCACCAGTAACCTTCAGTTCCAGCAGAGGGCAGATGCCACCATGCAGAACTTGAAAACTCAAATTGGACAATTGGCATCTACTGTGAGTCAATTGCAATCCCAGGGTTCTGGTACACTTCCTTCTCAGACCATCCCCAATCCCAATGCAAAGAATATGATTGCAATCACTCTTAGGAGTGGCAAGTCAATTCCAGACCCTGCACCTACAGTTCAGAGTAAACCTAGTGTGCCAGTTCCACCTATTGCTGACCTTAGCAGTTCCAGTTAACGCACTAGTAGTTCTACTCCAAAGATGCCACAGCAGAAGCCTACAAATTCTGTGCCTCTTCCCTTTCCACAGAGAGCCACTCAGTCCAAGAAAACAAACGAGGCTGAAAAGGACAGAGAGCTTCTGGAGACTTTCAGGAAAGTGGAAATCAACATTCCATTGCTGGATGCTATCAAGCAAATTCCTAAATATGCCAAATTTCTCAAGGAATTATGCACACAAAGGAGGCGGCTCAAGGGCAATGAGAGAATTAGCATGAGTCAAAACATCTCAGCCCTTATTCAGCCTATGCCCCACAAATGCAAGGATCCAAGCACTTTCACAATTCCATGTGTTATAGGCGAATCCAAGTTTGAGCATGCCATGCTAGACCTCGGTGCTTCCATTTATGTGATGCCTATGACTGTGTTTAGTTTTCTTGGACTTGGACCCTTGAGGGCTACTGGTGTTGTGATTCAATTAGCCAACAAGAGTAGTGCATATCCAGCTGGATTAATTGAAGATGTGTTAGTCAGGGTTGATGAATTGATCTTTCCTACAGATTTCTACATTCTGGAGATTGAGGGACAGTCACAATCCAGCCAGACTCCACTCATTTTGGGGAGGCCATTCCTCAAGACCGCACGAACCAAGATCGATGTTCATGCAGGAACTCTATCCATGGAGTTTTGAGACTCTGTTGTACATTTCAATATTTTTGAGCCTATGAAACATCCCATGGATGAGCACTTTGTCTTTCACATTAATTTGATTGATGATCTAGTTAAGGATGAGCATGATGAGCTCTGTGCTGATGTTCCTTATTTGGTTGGTGTTGAAAACTCTGTTCGGTGCTCCTCCTGTCCTGATTGTGATGGTGATGTACCTTGTGCTGTGTGTGCTGAAATATCTGCTTTCTTGAGCAATTCTGATTCTATATGCTGCAATTGTGGTGATTCTACTTGCCCTATTTGTTATGAAATTGTGGCATTTTTAGAAAGAGATGACTCTATCACAGAGGCTGTGGTCGTTGATGATCTTGCAGAGTTAATGGATGTGTATGAGGAGCTATGTTCTGAATTCCCTGACTTTGTGGGTATAGAGGATTATGTCAAGTGTCATTCACATGTTGCTTGTGATGGTGATATGAGTTGTGTTGTCTGTGCTGAAATTTCTACATTCTTAAGCAATGGCAATCCTGGTGAATCTGAATCTGGTTCTGGTTTTGGTTCTGATTCTGCGGCTTTAGAATATGACTCTACAGGGCAAGCCAAGACTTCGTGAGAGTGGTCTTTGACCCCAGTATCTAGCTGTGTTTGCTGTAAATAACCGGAAGATGATACCTTAAGCTTCAGGGGAGTACATTTTCTGATTATATTACTGTAATTATATTCTATTTTCTATTTTGTTTTGCTTTAGTCTGTTTCTGTTTCTGTTTTCTATTTTTGCTTTGAATTTTCTATTTTCTAGTCTTGTTTTCAATTCTATTTTTGTTTTTGTTACTGTTTTCTGTTGTTCATTTTATTTTCAATTTTCTGTTCTTGATGTCATTACTGTTTTATCTTACCCCACATGCGTGCAGGCAGTTTGGTCATTTCTTGGACATATAGGTTTCTACCAGCGCTTCATCAGAGACTTCAGCAAGATAGCCATCCCGCTGTCCAGCCTTCTGCAGAAAGATGTGGAGTTTCTATTTGCACGGTGCAATCTACCTCACCTGATCAGGATATTTCTTCTCTCTTTTATTTTACTTATCCTTATCTGCTTGATGTTAATTGTCATATGTTGCTACTTTTAGAAGTTTTTACATTGAGGACAATGTAAAATTTAAGTGTAGGGGAGGTTTACATTCTGTTTTTCTGTTTTTGTGTCTGTTTTTAATTCTGTTTTTAGTTTTTTATTTTCTGTCATTTTTCTGTTTCTGTTTTGATTTTCTGTTTCCTTTACTGTTTTCTGCTTTAGTATATTGTTTTACTATTTTTAGTCTCTTTGCTGTTTTTTGTTTAATTGTCAATTTTTTTCTGTTTTAATTGTCTTCCAATGATGTTTTAGAATTTGTAAAGCTGTAAGTTTGAAGTAATTACATTTCAAGGTTCATAGCATGATTGAATAACTTGTTTTTCATCCTTAATTTTACATGCTTGGTTTTGGATGTTGGATTAGTGACTAAAGTTTGATAGATGCATGTCTTGTGAGATTTTGAGCATTTTAATGGATGAATTTAGCATTTGTGTCATTCTGTTCTTTCTAGTGTGATTTTCACTCATGGATTTTGATCACTCTAGAACTTGCTTTGATTCTTTTTAAAGTTGCATTTTCACTTGCATACATGAATATGATTGAGGCATTCTTTTTTGATTTAGCTACTTTGCCAAATAGTCAACCTTGTATTATTTTTCTTTGATTACCCTCATTGAGCCTATTTGCCTATTTTTGATCTTAGCTCATTATATGCCTATGTGAAAAACCATGTTGTTACCTTACCTTAGGGAATAGGAGAGCATTGGTTCATTATCTTAGAGGAGCTCTTGTGCTTGTAGGTAATTAATAATGCAAGTGTAAAGGTAGTAAAAATTATTATGCAGTGTGCAAAGTGAGTTGTGAAAGAAAGAAAAAAAAAAAAAGGAGCCAATTGGCTCGTAAAAAAAAAAATCAGAATTGTGAAAAATGAAAGGAAAAGGAAAAGGAAGGAATATGTNCCTATCTTTGATCTTAGCTCATTATATGCCTATGTGAAAAACCATGTTGTTACCTTACCTTAGGGAATAGGAGAGCATTGGTTCATTATTTTAGAGGAGCTCTTGTGCTTGTAGGTAATTAATAATGCAAGTGTAAAGGTAGTAAAAATTATTATGCAGTGTGCAAAGTGAGTTGTGAAAGAAAGAAAAAAAAAAAAAGGAGCCAATTGGCTCGTAAAAAAAAAATCAGAATTGTGAAAAATGAAAGGAAAAGGAAAAGGAAGGAATATGTGAAAAGAAAAGAGAGTATGCTTTACATGTTTGGAAATTGGAAAAAGTTTAATGTTTGTTAATTGAATTCCTCCCCAATGCTCTTTTATTCTCTTAGGGTACTTAGTTTATCATATCCATATTATTCCTACCCTTTACCTTGGCCCTATTACAACCTTGAATAAAGTCCTTTTGATTTGTGTATGCATTTGTTTGAGTAGTGGAAAAGTAGAAGATAAACAAGTTTATGGTAGTGCATTTCTTCATGAGTTTCATTGAGTGAAATACTTACTTTCTAAACACTTGAGAGATTAAGAGTATATCTTGTGAGATTCTATTATTCTTACCTCATGTTTTTCAATTGAAGTTACCTTAATTATTGATTTTGGATGTGAAAAATTTTTATTTCATGAATGTTGTGACTTCCTTGAATTTTTGAGTGCTCTTCTTGTTTTTGAACTTATGCAATTCTTGAATATCATTGGAAATTTTGACTTAGTTTGTTTATTTTTTCTCGTTTCTTAGTTTTGGAATTCTAGTTTACCCGAGACGTGCAAAAGCTAAGTGTGGGGGAATTTGATGAACACACTTTTTATACAGTAGTTAACCCTCATATTTAGCTTCTTAAACCTCTTTTGGGCCTATTTGATTGGGGTTGGGCCACATTTCATGAGTTTGGATCCAATTAGGCCTAAATGTATTTTTCAGCAATACTGGTATTTTATGCACTCTCTATTTTTCATGCATAACTTTAGTTTTGAACTTCTAATAATTTTGAATCTTACCTTGTAGGAAAGCTAAGAGAAAGCTCTACAACTTTGATTAGAGCTCCAAATCTAATTTGGATGTCTAGCTGGTCATATGCAGCCTGGAATCCAGAGAAGACATGCTGTCGCAGGATCCTGACCCATATGCAGTGTTTGGACCATAACTTGAGCTATAAATGTCATATGGACTTGAAACTGGTCCCATTGGAAAGCTAAGACACAGAGCTTAAATTTTTATGAAGACCTATTAACCAAATTGTATAGTTTAGATAGTCTTATTTCCTGTCAAATTTGGCTAATGGTTCCAGAGACCTGTTGGCACTTAAATGGGCCTAACTTCTTCATTATAAGTCCAATTGAACCCAAACCAAAGCCCAATGAAAGCTAAGGCCAATAGGAATAAGTGTACCCTAAGAAAAATTTAATTGTGCATGTATTTTTGTAGGTCTATATGTTCAGAAGGAGGCAGCCAAAATTAGTATTAGGCATTAGGATATTTTAGACAGCTTTTCTAGTTTTTCTTAGCCTTTAAGTTTTCTCTCTAGATATTTTGTAAACTTGGTTCCTCTTGTTCATGGAGGGCTGAATACTTAAATTAATCCAGGTTTTGGCTGTTCTGATTATTGATTCTGAGATTATGCTTTGATTGTTATTCATTTAGTGGTTAGTCTATTGTGTTGCTTCCTCTGAAATATTCTGTTTGAATTGCTTAAATTCAGATTTGGATTTTCATGTGTTGATTGCTTAATTACATGTGATAAAAGAGAAAATTAAAGGTTAATTAATGTTTCTAAGCTTTTGGATGGATTAATTACCCTTGGCTGGATTCTGGACTTAGGTTAAACTAGATTTGAATGGCTTAATTCATTTAGTCTTAGTTGATCCGAATTCTAGTTGCTTAACCAGTGGATATACATAGAGCACTGAGAGGCTTCTTGATGTGTTTTAAAAGCCAAGAACTAGGTTAATAATTGAATGAATTCTTTGAAATTAAGTATGGATTAAAATCAAAATCAGTCAGACTTGAATTTGTTGTTTTCCTTAAGGTTTACCACTTATAATTAATTTCTGTTAATCACTTAAACAAAACAAACCCCCTTGTTTATATGTTTCTTAATATGATTCACTACTTAGAGTAATCCTTTGGTTCGACTTGGTGTTGCCTTATGCTACAAGTAGCTTTGGTAAACCGACTTTAAAAATTACTAATTTGAAAAGCCTCGACAACTCATCAAAGTACTGGATGAGTAACTGGTCACTGATTTGGTGATGAGGACAGCTCCCACATAGTTTCTCAAATCTCCCAGTATTCATGTAATGTCTCTCTCCTATGTTGCCTTATGCCACATATCTCTTTCCTGATGGCAGCAGCTTTTGAGGTAGGGAAGAATCTTTCAAGAAAACACCTCTTCAAGTCATTCCAGCATGTGATGATGGATGACTGCAAGTATAGCCAATCATTTGCTACCCCATCTAATAAAAAGGGAAAAGCCCTAAGCTTGATGTGCTCCTCTTCAATTGACTGAGACTTTATGGTAGAACACACTATGTGAAATTCCTTCAAATGCTTGTGAGGATCTTCACTTACAAGTCCATGAAACTTTGGGAGCAAGTGTATTAATCCAAATTTTAATTCAAAATTGGCATCAGGATACTGAATATACAAAGACTGGTAATTATCATCAGGGGCAGCCAATTTCTTAAGAGTCCTAGCCCTAACATGCATGTTATTATTTTCAGCCATATTATTAGCAGCAAGATCAACCTCAGGATTAATGTCATTTGTAGCCATATCATGCTCTATATGATTAAGAGTTCTACGTGTCCTAACAAGTGTGTGCAAAGTTCTCTCTATTTCAGAATCACCTTCAAGTAGTTCAAAATGAGAGGACCGAGTCATACACCATACAAATAAAATGACAAAAACACTCTAAAACACACTAGAACATACAGAAGCAGAAAAACAAGGAAACAATGAAAGAAAGGGGTAAAAACCAAAACACACCAAATGCACTAGACAAAGGCAAAAAGACACCAAAATAAATCTAGTTAACCCATCTAAACATTTTTAAAAAAATTTCTACCATCACAACATGAAAGCTTGATGAAAATGAAACTCAAAAATAAAATAAAAAATCTTAAAAAATTGAAAAAGTAGTCAAAACGACAGAATTCGACTTAAAAATGAAAACCTCATGGCAAAGGCAATAACTATTAATTGTCAGGCCATTTTCCTTTAACTGACCAAGTTTCAAGTCAATCGGAGCACAAATATTCGGCCGGAACAATACACGCAAAAACCACTAAATCAAACCGAAACAAAGGGAAAACTGGCACCAAGGCACTAAAATTCACACAATGGAAACCTAAAACATCAAAGAAAACAAAACAACAAGAAAAAACTATCACCACAATGCTCAGAAAGTATAAAAAAATTTTCCAAAAAGTGAACAAAGATGACAAAGGAAACAGAATAGCGGCAAAGGAGACTAAACAAGGGCAATAAAAGCACGAAATTCACCTCACAATGCTTCTCACAGTGCAATTCCTTTGTCCACTAATTTGCAGCTCAATCCGAGTTGGTGAGAATCGAAAACAACACAGAAACAAAAACACTAAATAGGGAAATAAAACCTAAACAGATAAGGAAAACAAAATAGGAAAAACAAGTAGAACAGGAAGAGAATGATGAAGAACAATAACCAAAAACAAGAACAATAAGCAAACAAAACAGTAACAAAAGAGTCCTAAGAAGATTAATATATTGGTGAAATCCCTAGCAACAGCGCCAAAATTTTGACGGGTGCCGAACCTTACAAAATTAAACTACTAATTGTAACTAATTTGTAGTATAGGATGCAACCAGTGTCGTCTCCTAAGGATTCACCAGAACAACTAATCTAGTAAGACTTAAGCAAGAACATAATAAGGGGGGTTTTGTGTTGAATGCAATATAATAAGTACTCAAAAAGCAGTAAACAAAAATTGATCAAGTAAGAGAAAACGTAATCAACTCAAGCAGGCAACCAGACCGTAATCCGTCCTTGTTCACTAAAGATAAGCTAGGTCTGATTTAGTTCTTGGTTAAATGTTACTTGGAACCCCTAACAGCAACACTTATAATTCCCATTGATTACCAATCAAGATTCAATTAATATTGGAACTAAGAATCTAGGCAACCGCTCTATATTACTAAGTCTAGATTAATTTAATAACTGAATTGTCTAAGTTAACCATACATTAAAAACCTTTAACATATGATTAGCAGTTTGATTATTGTGATGAATCTAATCAACCGATTTAAATTCATATAAAGTATGCATGCAATTAAAATACCATTCAATCACATGAAGATGAGAGGAAGAAGATAATCAAACTATATTAAATCAAACCCAGTTGAAGCACAGGAACTCTGGATTATTAAGTTTGGCTCCTCTTGAATTGATTACAAAAGAACTTAGCCTTCCACGGAAGACTTAAACACAAAGCAAAGGTGGAAAATGAACTCAGCAACAGGAGGCAGCAGCAGCAGCTTCTGATGACAATGTGGTAATGTGGTCTCCTATTTTCCTCAACAATTTGAGAATAAATAGTAGCTGGTTGCCTCCTCTAGGTTTCCTAATTACAAAATAAACCTAATTTCCTAAAACTTTAAAGGTAAAAACATGATCAAGCCCTAGTGTCATGTGTGCTGGCCCAATAAGCAGATGTTAGCCCAAATAAACATGCTCTGGTCCAATAGGCAGGCCTAAGGAAAGGAATCAGTCAATGCTGGGCGGATGCAGAAAATCTGGACTGCTTGCAAGCGAATTTCAGTTATCCAGACGCGAGAATCAACTTCTGGCCTCTTCATATGAAATGTATAATGTTCTGTCATCTTTCCAACAAAATTAGAATCACATAAATTGGACATCTGTAACTTAAGATATGGTAAAAAACGTAAGCAGTGCCAGAATTCAATAGTTATGCAATTAAAATCTATAAGCACCAACAAGTCCAAATCTACAAAACATGTCTAAGGGCCATAAAAATCACTAGAAACACACACTAAAAGACTAAGTATAAGGAAAACAAATAGTGTAAAATAATGTGTTATCATGATGGAGCATTTACCGGTTCATTTAGTTGAAGAAGCGACCAGGGGTGGACTTGTCCAATATAGGTGAATGTATCATTTTGAAAGATTTCTTCATACCTTAAAGCGAAAGGTTAAAAACAAAGCCTGCATGGAAAGTTTAATTTACGAAGCATACATCCTTAAGGAGACTTCAACTTTTTGTTTGTACTACTTCGAGTCTCGCGTCTATTCAAGGACTAGAAGATTGCCTCGAAATGATGATGATGGAGAAATTTATGTCGAGCAACCTATTTCTGTCTTCAACTATCTTGTTTTCCTCCATAGAACCTTACAATGACGATATCTCAATTATGAGGAACTAGCAGCTGCAATAGTGTATGTGTTGCTCAATTGCCCTGAGGTTAAACCTTACTTGAGGTAAGTTCCAGCTTACTATCTTGGTTTCTTCTAATGCTTAAATATGATCAAACTTATGTATTAACTAATTTTATGTTTATGTTGCAGCATGTACATACAGGGATTAACAATAATGTACGTGGATCTCCTAAATGATCAAATGGATAAGCAGATTTCTACTAGATTTTCTCAATGGTTTAAATATTTTGTACGTAATTCTATCTATTTTCAATGTTAAATTGTATTCAACAAGCTTTAGTATATCACTAACATTTTGTTAATTATATGTAGGTACAAAACCCTCAAAATGGTATTACCGATGAGCTTTTAATATCTTTGACTTGGGGTCCCTTAAGAAAGGTTAAGACATTGGACTAAGTAAATATCAACGGTTATAAATTTCATACAATTGCTTTGTCCCATGGTCGAAAAATAAATAACAGTGGAGTTTGTTTGAATAGATTTCGTTATGACGAAGACGAAGACAAATCCTTCTATTATGGGGTAGTACAAGAAATAATTGACATTACATATACCGGTTCACCTAGTTATCGATTGGTACTATTTAATTGCAAATTGTATGATCCTTCACCTTGGGGGGCAAAGAGTTATCCAAAATATGGATTTGTGGAGGCAAACTCAAGCAGGACATATAAGAGGGATGACCCATTCATCTTAGCTTAACAAACAAAGCAAGTTTATTTCTCTCCTTATCCACGCACAACTCCTAATAAGCGAGGATGATTACATATCATTAAAATCAAGGCCATGCACACAATTGATGCCCCAGATAATCCTTACCAAGATGAACCACATTGCTCACCAGTGTTAATTATTGATGATGATCATACACGAACAGATTTGATAGATATCACTTTAACTACTACAAAGGAAGTTGTTATTAGGGTGAATCCAGTCATTATCACTGATGTAGATGATGAGATATCAGAAGCTGGTGAGGAAGAGGAAGAACGTGAATATCATAGCAGTGATGACAAAACCGAGGAAGATCCCCTAGTGATTATGTACTAAAAAGCGATTGATATTACCTAGGTCCTGCTCATTGTTCATAAGTGCTTATGTATTGTTAATTACATAGTTGCAATTCCTTCTATGTTGTCATTTTAGATATTTAATGTTTTTTGTCAATTAATGTGTTGCATTTTTGTGTTATAGAACTCATTTTCATATCACTGCTGTTGGCGTTGCATTTTTTGTTCGGCCCTTATTTTTCACGAATTTGAAACTTTAGTAGAACCTAGAGATATATAAATATTCTTTTTGTATATGTTTTTTTTTATATTATCCTTCTGTATAGATTCTATTGTATAAATTCTTTAATTTGTATAAAATTTCATTGCATTCTACTCCTCTGCTGCTGTTATTGCTGTTCTGGTTGTGCTGTTGCTGGTTTTTGTATTATGCAGGTTTTGGGTTAGCAGAAAAATGGGATGCAAATCGCGTGATAGAACTATTTATCACAGAATTTCTCACGGACATGTCCATGAGAAACTTAAAAAAAATAAAATTCAATAACTTCTCACGATTTTTCTCTTGACCAAAATCCATGAGAAAACCCATGACTTTGTTGTGAGACTTCGCTGATATTTCTCATGGACAACATTTCACATGAGAAAATTAGTTTGTCATGTCTTTTTTTTTTTTTTCTTTCTCATGGAGCTATATCTGTGAAAAATTTCGTGAGAAGCCCTTTTCTCACGGAAGTTTCCCTTGTTTCTCACAGGTTTGTCTGTGAGAAAATACGATTTTTCTTATAGTGTTTACAACTATTCAATAATGTGTGGACGATATGTTGGGTAATAAGTTATTTGTAATGGTATATGAATTGTGAGCATCTGATATACTGAAAACTTGTGGAATGAATGTACATTAGAGTTATTGAGAGTTAATCGCGTAGGATTAACTCTTGAATAGTCGTTGATTTTGAGACTATTTTTGAAGTAGTTGTTTCACTAATAGGACAATAGAGCTTTGGGAGCAAGTAGGTTAATTAAATTTCATATCACCTCTCTTTTATTACTCTGGGTACGTATTTATACTACTTGAACAACATAATTCATGTACTTAGAGAACCATAGGAGGTGCTGCCGAAATTTTATTGACCTATTTGGTCTTGATAAGCTTCTACCAGTGGTGGAACAAACTTCAAAAATGGGATAGAAGCCATACTCATAGTAGAACTTAGTACCTTTGAAGCATTATAGGAAAACATTAATAACTTCAATTTGTTTTGAATTTTGAAGGAACATGGAGATCCTTGAACGTCGCCGTTGGATGTATAAGAGACTTATTCCAAATAATAAGGTTGTTATAGATGGGTTTTATGATGATGTTGAGGTATTTATTGAGTTTTCCAATCGACTTGATGTGTATATTCAAGAAATGAAGTTTAGATGCCCATGTTTGAAATGCAAATGCCATAAGTTTCATACACCGGATGAAATAAGGATGCACTTATACATGAAAGGCTTCATGAAAGATTATCATTATTGGGATAATCATAAAGAGGTTTATCCAACCATTGTCCTAGTGGATGTTAAAAACAAGTACATCCCTCAGTATGAGCATATGGTTATGGATGCTGCTGAGTCCTCTTTCGAATCGAAGTATATACCGAAAGAGGATCCAAATCCAGAATCTACAAAATTTTATGATATGTTGAGGGCCACACGGTCTCTATTATGGGATGGATGTAAAACACACTCTGTGCTTTCAACAGTTGTCAAATTGTTAAGCATCAAGTCTAACTATAATATGCCAGAAAGTTTAATGAATGAGTTTATCACATTGATGCCAGAGATATTGTCTCTAAGTCATAGGATGCCAAATAATTTTTATCAAACCAAGAGATTAGTTTCTCAACTTGGTTGTGGGTACAAGAAGATTGACAGTTGTCCATATGGGTGTATATTTTATTATGGAGAAAATGAATCTCTTAGGTAATGTTGCATTTTTGGTGAAGCACGGTTCACAGAATCTAGAGTTGGACAAGGGAAGGACAGGGATGTTCAAACTAAACAGATGTGGTATTTCTCAATAATCCTTAAATTGTAAACTTTCTGCATCCAATGCATATGTGAAGGATATGAGATGACATAAAGAATACCTATATGAACGAGGGTTGTTGTCACATCCATCTGATGGAAATACATGGAAACATTTTGACATGGTTCACCTGGATTTCACATCAGAGCCGAGGCATGTGAGGTAAGGTCTATGTGTCGATGGTTTCAATCTTTTGGAATAAGCGCCAAGACATGAATTTGGCCTGTTATCCTAACTCTTTAATCTTCCATTTAGCATGTGTATGAGAAGATAATACATATTTTTGATTGTTATTATTCCTTGTCCTCATAATATGAAAAGCAAAATTGATGTCTTCTTACAACCTTTACTTGACAATTTGAAATTGCTTTGGGATGAAAGAGTGCTTACTTCTGACATTTCATTGAAGCAAAACTTCTAAATAAGTACAACTCTTTTGTGGACTATCACTGACTTCCCTGCAAATGGAATGCTATATGGGTGGTAAATAGCAGGCAGGGTGGGTGGCTCGAGTTTCATAGGTGGTTAGAAGGCATTTTATTTGAAGCATGAACGTAAAATATGTTATTTCGATCGCCATCGACAATTCTTGCCCCAAGATAATCCTTTTCGTCGTAACAAAAATAACTTATTGAGGAAAGTTATTGAGAAGGGCATATCACTTAGGCTCTGGAGATGAAATTTTCATTCAAGTGTTGAGACAACTGAGAGTAACAAAAAGTGGAGGTATTTTCTCTACTAGTTATGGTGTAACCCACAACTGGACTAAGCAAAGTATTTTCTAATACCTACTATATTAGCATGATTTGTTGATTCCTCACAACATTGATGGGATTTATACAAAGAGCAATGTATTTGGAAATGTCTTCAATACGGTTATAGATGTAAAAGACAAGAATAAAGACAATGTGAAAGCGATACTATATATGGCAAAGTTTTGTAAACGTCTCAATTTGGAGTTGCAAGACTTGGGCAATGAAAATATTATAAAACCCAAGGCCTTGTATACACTTAGTATTAACCAGAAGAGAGCTGTGTATGAGTGGGTGCAGAGTCTGAAGCTTCCTGATAAATATGCATCCAACTTAAGGAATTGTGTATACTAATCTGTGGAGTTTGACCCACATGAAAAATCATGATTGCCATGTATTTATGGAGAGACTCTTACTAATTGCTTTTAGTGGGTTGCTTACTCCTGTTTGGGAACCTCTTGTTGAGTTGAGCCAATTTTTTCGAAATCTTTGCTCTCCTACTTTGCGTAAGGATGACTTGCAGATAATGGAGCAGAATATTACCATCATCATGTGCAAACTTGAGAAGAATTTCCCTTCTGCTTTCTTTGATGTGATTGAGTAATATTTGTTCATTTAGTTGAAGAAGTGCTAGTGGGTGGACTTGTCCAATGTAGGTGGATGTACCCTTTCGAATGGTTCCTTCATACCTTAAAGTGAAAGGTTAAAAACAAAGCTCGTATGGAAGGTTCAGTTTGCGAAGTATACATAATTGAGGAGACTTCAACTTTTTGTTTGTACTACTTTGAGTCTCATGTCCATTCAAGGATTGGAAGAGTTCCTCACAATGATAATGGTGGGGAAATTTATGCCAGATAACCTATTTCTGTCTTTAATTATCCAACTTTCCTCTATAGAACTGTCCAACGACGATATCTCAATTATGAGAAATTAACAGCTGCAACAGTGTATGTGTTGCTTAATTGCCCTGAGGTTAAACCTTACTTAAAGTAAGCTCAAGCTTAATATATTCATTGTAGACATCTTTTTTGTCCGGGTAAATTTTGTTTTTGTCAAAAAAGAAAATGCATACATCAATTTTGTGAGTTTTGTGATCTTGAGCTTAGGTTTCTAATATATATATATATATATTTGCAAAATCATGGGTATAGCCCAACTTTTTTATTAGGCCCAATTGATCCATTTTTATTTATAATATTTTTGTAAATTTAAAAGATTTTTTTTATATATTAGTAAATAAGTAAATGTGGTATGGAGATATTTTAAGGGGAAGGGCAAATTTGGGAAGCAAAAGTAAATAGGAAAGTGAGTGAAAATTTTTTAAGTGAGGAGATAAAAAAAAAAAGAGAGAAAAGAAAAAGAAAACAAGAAGGTGATGGGAAGTTTCCTAGGAGGGGGAGGATTAGTACGTGAGAGAGAGCAAGAGAAGGGGGGATTGAGCCTTTTTTTTGTGTGCAAGAGTAAAGAAGCAAGAGGGGCATAGGAGCTTGGGCAGAAAGGAGAGAAAGAGAACCCAAAAAAGAAAAAAGAGAGGCAACATGAAAGGGGAGCAAGAGAAGAGCAAAGAGGGAGGCTAGAGACCGAATAGTGTGGGGGAAAAAATAACAAAGCAAAAGGAAGAGGGTGAAGTAGAAACAAAGTGAGAGCAGAGAACAAATAGGGGATTTGCAGGTTTCCTTTGCTTTGGATTCAGAGGTACCTATTTCTTAACTCTGTCTTTTACTTCAATTTATGGGAAGTGGAAATCATGTGGTTTAGAATCTTTTGGCTAAGGAATTTATTTGTCTAGAGATGGTTTGTTGTTTTGATTTTTTTGTTTCTTCAATGCATTGCTGCTGAAGTCCATTAACCATACTAGACTCTTGTTCTTCCTTGTTTCTATTGTTTTTATTTCCTTCTTCCTTATTTTAATTTCACCCAAGATGTAAGTGTATTTGGGTATGGGTTTGAAGTTTAATGTGATGGATTTTAGCAATATATTTCAATCTAGATTCCTATTATTTATTCTGTTATTTTTTTTTTATTCTGTTTTACCGTTTCTCATTTGTTACTGAAAAATTTGCTGTGATAATGTCTTGTTCTAGCAAATTGAATCTTGGGTATGAGATTCTTTGTATTATTATCAAATACATATCAGTGAGCTCCCTGTTTTGCTCAAGTCAAGAATGCAATGTGAGTGGGTTGATTGAACTTGAGGTGGTTGTGATTGGATTAATGGAATCATTTGAAGTTGTGTTTCTGTTTGATGTGGGGAATCTGCATTTTGAGTTCTTATTGCTAGCAATTTTATTAAAGTTGAGGAGTGATATATCCCATGTTTGGTAGGCTTGATCCCTAGGTAAAGTGGTTGCAAATTTTCAGTGTGATAGGTAGCATGGTGGATACTCTTTTCTGGTTTGGTTTTTTGCATTATTTTTTTGAGCCTCTTTTTGGGCTACTCGCTATACTATGTTGGGTATTGTTTGAGTATTAATCAATGACTGTTTTTGGATTTATTTTTGCACTATTTAAGCTGTTTTGGTTTTGCTTTAAAATGAATTGGTTATTTGTTCAACATGAAAGTGTCACTATTAGAGAAACAAATACCTCACTGTTTTAATGAGAATTGACACTTTTGGAGAGCTGAATTGCTAGTTGATTAGGCTCAGTGGTTTGCTGTTTTGATTCAAATAAAGGCTGTTGAAGCTGTGGTTTTGTAATTGAACCATGATTATGGAATTGTGGTCGTGGTTCATCAAAAATCATGTCTTCTTTCTTTAATTTTTGGGTCCGTCAGTCAACACTGGCAGTACTCGGTTCTTTTTCTCTAAGGGGTGCTTCAGGGCTCCAAATTGAGTGTTTCTTGTTTCATTAGAACCGTAAAATGTATGTCTTGATTGGGTATAATTTTCAGATTTTTCCATTGTCTCCCCTGCTCCCAGTTCGAATTTAAATTTGGTTGTTATTCTGCTGTCAGGTCTGTTATTTCTCTCTGGCAGCAGTCAATGCTTTTTTTTACAACCTGAGCTACAAGGCTCTATTTGGCATGATTTTCATTTCGTTAGAATCATGAAACATGTATCTTTCTTGTATCAAAATATCAAAGCAAAATTCCTTCTCCCCTGTTCCCCATGTTTATTTAAATTTCGTCACTGTTTTCTGCACTGTCACATTTTGGACATTAATCACTTGTTTGCTTCTACCTTGAGCTAGGGACATCCAAATTTCATGTTGTCAAATGCACTAGAATAATAGCACCCATAGATTTGCTTTTATATAAACTTTTTTTCATGAATTCGGTGACACTCATTTCCAGAATTTGATATGAAATTGCATCATGTTTGGGTTTATTTTGGTTTCTCATATCTCTCTCTTGTCTAATTTTCCAAATATGGTTTCCTTGCTATTTATGTAAGTGAATAGGACATGTATATTCTTCTCTTGTAAAAGATTTGAATTGTTGATTATTTGTTTTGATTTCCATGAATATATTTGGCTAACCCATGTTTTCCTTTGAGTATTTCTCTTCACATGTTTGATTTGTGATTTGAGACTTTGATAGGTGAAAGAATGAGAGATAAGGAAATTGATCAAAGCATTTGTTTGATTTTATGTTTTTTTCCCCATTTGAATTTTGAACATTGTACGCCCCTCTCCCCATTCTTGAATAGTATTATAATTTGTAAAGCCATACATTTGCATAACATTTAGGGAATATGGTTAGGGATTACAAAAATCCATAGGCCTTTTGTCTATCATGAAACGATAAGACTGACTCAGTCCTATATGGGATGAGTCTCTTTTATCTGACCTAGACAAAGATAAGTGTCACCCCGACAGGCACAATATGTGACGAACAGGTGGAAGGATTTTGAACCCTTTAGAAGTCATGCATGTCATATTTATTTTCTGCCTTTGATTAGTGAATGTAACTTTTTTTTTTAAGAATAAATAAAATACATTTTTGGCCATATCTTGTCTTCTTCTTTGCATAGCTAATTTAGGGTAACCATCTCTAGACGGATGCTGTGGGGTGCCTAACACCTTTCCCACGCATACACAAACTCCCAAACCAAATCTTTGGTACGCAGATCTTTAAAAATAATAAAAATAAGAAGGATTTCCAATTGTACCCTATTTTCTAAAACAATTGGTGGCAACTCCTGTTTTTCTTAAATTCGGTCGATCATTCACGTCGCGGCTACCCCTTGGGTACATTGTGACATTCATAATTTGTAATGCTTCAATGTACCTACATATGAGTAAATTAATGTTATGTTTATGTTGCAGCATGTACATAGAACAATTAACTTCATTCTACTGAAATCTCCTAAATGATCAAATAGATAAGCACATCTCCACTGGATTTCCTCAATGGTTTAAACAGTTTGTAAGTAACTGTAACTATTTCTAATATTTAATTATATTCAACAAGCTTTAGCATATCACTAACCTCTTGTTAATTATATGTAAATACAAAACCCTCAAAATGGTATTGTCGATAGGTTTTTAATATCTTTGGCTTATGTTTGAAGGGATCTGGTTACGGTGTAGCCAAATCCTCCCATTATGGGGTACTGAGAGAAATCATCGAGATTGCATATACCGATTCATCTGGCGATTGATACTATACAGTTGCAAATGGTATGATCATTCACCTCGGGGGACAAAGAGTTATCCGAAATATGGATTTATGAAGGTAAACTCAAGCAAAACATACAAGGGGGATGAGCCTTTCATCTTTGCTCAACAAGCAGAGCAAGTTTATTTCTCTCCTTATCAATGCACAACTCCTAATAAGCAGGGCTAGTTACATGTCATTAAAACAAAGGTCAGACACACAATTGATGTGCTAGATGCCTTTGATGAGCCCTACCAAGACGTACCCTATCACTCACCGGCGTTAATTGTTGATGATGATCAAACACAAATAGATTTAGGAGATAACACTTCAACTACTACAGAGAAAGTTGTTACTAGTGCAAATCTAGTCATTGTCACTAATGTAGATGATGAGATAGGAGAAGGTGGGGAGGAAGAGGACAAAAATTAATATATTAGCAGTGATAAGGAAACCAAGGAAGATCCCCCAATTGATTATGTACTAGAAAATGATTAATATTATATAGGTATTCCTCATATTTTATCAGTGTTTATGTATTGTTAATTACATAGCTGCATTTCCTTCTATGTTGTCTTACATTTTATGTTTTCTAACCATTATGTGTTGTATTTTTGTGTCACAGAACTCCTGTTCATATCATTGTTGCTAACGCTATATTTTCTGCTCGGCCCTTATTTCTCACGGATTTGGAACTTTGGTAGAGTCTAGACTTATGAAAAGATTCTTTTCGTGTATATATATTATTTACAATATCCTTCATGTATAGATTCATTTGTATACATTTTTTTTAATTTGTATAAAATTTGATTGCATTATGCTCCTCTGTTGTTACTATTATTCTATTTGTGTTGTTGCTGGTTATTGTACTATGCAAGTTTTGGGTTAGTAGAAAAACATGGTTTAGGATGGGGGTTTAGGGCTATTTCTCACAGAATTTCTCACGGACAATTCCGTGAGAAAATTTAAATAAAAAATACACTTGTTCTGGTTTTTCTCTTGGAAAAAGTCTGTGAGAAAAGTTCTCTTAGACAATTTTCTTGAGAAAAACAACGAGCTTGTTGTAGTGTTTCTTCTTCATTTCTCCAGCAACTTTAATGTAACTTCACCCATAATATCAATCTTTGTCTCTTTGTTAATTCTTTTGTCTATTGTTAGTTTTCAATCTTTTTCTCCTAAGTCTTCCCCTTCCCTTTTCTGTTGTCCCCTATCCTTCAACAAGCTTAGAAGTGTCGAGAAGGATCCTGCCCACTTGTATTTAGTACTCATCCCGTTTATTTCCCTGAAGCAAGTCAAGGAAGGAGAGCTATACCATTTAGGATTTAGAAGAGGAAGAAATAAGAACAAGAGGTAGAGGAAGGAGCAAAGGAGGAGAGGAAGTGGGTGACATGTCTGTCAATGTCCATTGAAAATAGAAGTAGAAAAAAAATTTCAATTTTAGAAACCAAACATATTTTCTAAGAGTGAAAATAAGGAAACAAAAAAGTATTTCAAGAAATGAAAACTGAAAATAGAAATAAGAAAAATATTTCCTCAAGCAAACAAGCCTTAGAATTCTAACAGATTTTTAATCGTGAGAATTCATGCCCCATTTTCAATTTTAACAAAACGCACGTTCTCACGGTAAAGTACCATGAGAATTGCATCTAGCCTTTTTTTTTTTTTTTTTTTTAATTGGTGCCTCTTTTGCACCATATTTGTGCTATTTTTCTCACATACTTCTCATGGTTTTTTTTTTTTTTTCTAACAATGCTTTTTTTGTAAGAGATTTCCGTGAAAAATTAGTACAAACTCAAAATCCTGAGAAAAATCATGAGAGTTTTTCACAGATTATTGTATCCATAAGAAATTCACTATTTTCACTATTTTCTTGTAGTGTTATTCCTCACATCCTCCAGGGTGGTGCCTATTCTTATCGAGGAAGATAAAGTTGACCACCTAAATTTAGGGTTGACTATCCCTATCTCTCCATAATAAGTAAGGGGCCTATGGACTACTAAGCGTGCAAGTATATACACATAAATAAATGCAAGATGTATGAACTAATATTTAGAAGCCTTCTCAAGTCCCAAGAGTATGAGAGAACAAATTACAAACCCAATAAACAAAAAGTATGATATAAAGAGAGAGTTTCTCCAAGGCTCTTCATGTCGCTAAGCTGTTAAAATATTCAAGTCTAATTGGTGATCATCATTTGTACTCATGGGAACATTGACAAAAAAGATAAGTTAAAGCACATTCTAAATAAGTCTCAAATCCATCATGTTCAAATTTAATGTAATGACCAAGAGCAAAATAGTACTTCCCAAGAGATAGAACCAAGAAGAGTATACCCTAATTATAAAGCATTTTACACCAAGAAAATATGACATTCATAGCTCAAGTTGCAATGAAAGCATGCAAGTTGTCAAAAGCAGCGGAATTGAAAGGTTATGACAACAGGTTCTATTTTTGATATGTTGAAAAACAATGGGAACTAATTAGTGGAATAGTAAGCACATGGATGCAAAGATATACGTGTAACCTTCCAAATGGCTTTTGAATCATACAAAAAGCACATACAAAGTTCAAGTTATGACCAAAACATCATGCAAATGTTAGAAATCACAATATATCTTGAGGTGTCCACGAGAGGTCTTATTTTCACTAGAGAGGGTAGAGACACCCTAGGGTTTCTTGGAGTGCGCACTAAGTTGCAGGGCTTTTGAAAATTTTTAAATTACAGCAAAAGAAGGAAATTAGGGTTTCTAAAGACTGAGGACTGCATGACCTTGGTCTAGGCCATTCAGCCCATAACCTTGGGCCAATCTAGAATTTTTCCTTTTTATTTTTGGTCATTTTAATCTATAATTTTTGAAAGGAATACATTTTCCTCTTGGGCTTGATCCAGGAAAGCATTGTATACTTAGGGTACAAAATGGGGTGTTTACACAAACTGAGGTGATAAGGGGTAGTAAAGAAAGGGTGTCTAAAAATTGTGTATACCTGTAGGAGTCCGATATTTATTAGGGTGTCGAAGGGTATGTTTTTGGTCCAATTGCTGGTGTAGTGGGCGTGGGCCATAAGTGTATTAGGTCTAGAGGGCAATTGGGCTTAGGGCCAGTATTGAGTAATAATAGGTTGGAATGCAAAGGAGAAGACCATTCATGCTAGCTTTGGCAAGAGGTTAGTAGTTTCCATTGCATTCTTTAGTTTACATCTAAAAAATGAGTACATTACCCTTTGCAGTGCCCTAAGTTTCTTATAAAAATATATTTCTTTCCTTGAGGACCCAATTTTCTATACTTATGGAAATGTCATGGATAAACTCTATGAATGTAAAGCATTTAAATAAGGTCTTTATCATTTTCCCAATTCATAAGGCGTGGAAGTAACCAATTTGAAGGGTACGCTATTGAGTATGAAAACAACAATTAGCAAAGCCACCCACCAAAGAAATGGGTAACTTAGCATGAGTCATCATTGATCTTTCCATCTTGAGTAAGGACCTATTTATTCTCTCAACAACATCTCATTGTAAAGTTCTAGCTACACCACTCAAAATTCTGCAAAAGAGGAAGAGGAAGAATAGAAAAAATAGACTGAGGAAAAGAAAATGTATTGATGTGGAGGGAGAAAAGAAATTCTTATATGTTTTTATTAGACTTGCTGCAAATTATTTTTGTTTTTGATAGGAAGGAAATGACAATAAGGAGGAAGTCTTGAGTTTTGGATGGGAATCTCTTTGCTTTTTTGCTTTGTTTCTTTGAGTATTTGTTGGATTAACTTGCAAATTTGTTTTTAAAATATTTTTATGTTTTGGATGGGAATCTCCTCAAGGTTTGCAGCAACACTTGGAGAAATGGGTTATTAAAAATAGGTGTGTTGAAAATAGGTTAACAGCAGCAAGGCAATGTTCACTTGGTTGGTGGCAATGTAGAAGCAAGTGTCTAAAGGGTTTTTAAGTAGGTGTGTGCTTAGGTGACTCATTCCTTAATAGTCTAAATTGCTAGTGGATGAAAGGAGTTTTTAAACATTGCAGAATGTCCAAGATCTTTTGTGAATGATCACATGGTTGGTAAAGTGCACATGAGGTACAATTGGGAAGGGGTTTTATATATTCCAGCCAAAACCTAAAGGCAACATCATTACCACCTTAAATGTACTAATCATAACTAATTAAAGATAGCACAACCCTCAAAATATTATTCATTCAGTGATCTATGAGGTTGGGGTCTATGTTTAATTTCTCTTTCCCCCAATATTGCCGGCTAGAAAATCTAATTCCTATATCTAATGGCAAAAGATAAAGATAATATAATTATCAATGAGGATCAATATCTTTTAGTACTAACAGATGGTAATACTATATGCCTAATTAATCAATGATTTAAATGGAATGCTAAATTATAAAGTGCTACATGTAAATAACATTTTAGATATTAATATTAATCACATACAATCCTCATCTAAAATAAATGCATATTGAAAGCTAAATAATAAACGGCAACATCTCATTTCCGCCACCATTAATCAAGTCCATAAACCATTATTTCCTTCCTATGGTGTCTAAATTTATCTTTAGCACATACTAGTACTTTTACCCCTTCTCTTGTTGCTCCTCCCCACTCCACCTAAAGCTATTGACACCACCACTTGGGCTTGGCTCCGATAGTGACCCTTCTCTAGTGCCTCCATTCTCCTAATCACATCGTTCATGTTTTTGTCAATCAACCTTCCTAAAAAGTTTATATTGGTTATGTTTATAGTATGAAGAGCCTTCCTTGCACTAAGGTGCATAAACATATTGTAGGTCATCTCTTTCTCATGGTTGTCACTCATCTATTTCATCACCTGCTTCTTGACCTTTATGACACTCTTCTTCAAGGAGCTCTTTTGGTCAATCATCTTTTTTTTCTTGTCCAATTTAGGCCCTTCCTTGAACTTGGGGAGCAGCCTTTGCACTCCTGATGGTGATGGCCAAACCTCGGGTTGAGAATCATAGGGGCTAAACACTATGGCACAAGCTTTTATACCACAAAGGGTGCTAAGTTCATGTACCTTCTTCATCATACCCTTCTTCCTCTTCTTGAATGATGCTTTCCTCGTAGAGTCGGTAGCTATGAATTCGAGCTTCACCTTCTTTTTAGTCATGGCTAAAATCAGAATAGAAAAATAGGAGAAGCAATAAGGAAACTTTGTTGTGGTTTCCGACCCTAGACAATATCAACAATTTATAGATCAATTTGGAGGTCCTATACAGTTGTCTGTACAAAACAATAATCTATGGGTTGTGACTTAGGGTGCTAAATACAATTTCAAGTTTAAATGTCCTTCTATTAGTGGAGGATAAAGGGATATATGGGACTTTAATATTGAATTTATAATAATATTAAATGCATACAAATTATAATCAATTAATTATTAATTTTGATATTACAATTTAATGATATGATTGACTAATCTTTCCCTAGAATCACAAATTTACTAATTATTAACATTTTATAGACATTAATTGCAAACTTTTTTTAGTAAAACATCACAAAGTAATTGCTTTACGGGGAATGAATTTTTGTTTGGTACACACAAATTTAGGAATCGGCTAAGCTGGGCCAAAACTAAAGGCAGGGCTCACATGAAATGCCTTACCTATAGATTCCCATGGCTTTCAACTGAGTCATTGAGCGACGAGTTTGATTTTCTCACTGCCGAACTAAGCACCCATTGACTGATTTAGTTTTATACTTACCTTTCAAAGATTCTTTTAGAAACAGTAAGTATTGTAGCAAACCTAGAAAGGGGGTGGGGGTGGGTGAATAGAGTTACCATGAAAATTAAATGAGTTTTGAGCTTTTTGCAAAACTAGTTTAAGTCAGATAGAGATATTCAACTACTTTTATAAAATTAGTTGAAAAACTAGATGAAGACTCACAAAGATGTTCAACTACTTTTTTAGCACCAAAAGTCTTTGCCAAGTTAGATATATAGAGTAGAACCCAAGCAACTAAGTAAGGGATCATCATATTAAAATCAACTTAGTGTAAACTTGTATTCATACTACATTCCCCTTAGGTAGGGAAGGGATAATCTTTATGATATGTGCTTTTGGAAGTCTCAATTGATGGAGATTTGTTAAAATTTCATTTTTCACATTTTTTTTTTCTGTTTCTTTTCTAAAATATAATTATTTTTCAAAAATAATTTTCACAAAAAAAATGGAATTAGGAAAATTGATCAGACCCTAGTCTAGTCCAATTAGTCCCCACGGGCTGATAGGCCTCTTTTCGCAGAAACCCAAAAAATTGGTTGTCTTCTCCCTTTTCTTCCAAATTGTCAATCAACCCCAAATTTCTCCAGAATCATAGAAAGGGCCAGATTTTACAGAATTCTAGGATAATATTTTTCTAGACACTTTTCAATCTATTAAGATTCTTAAAAGGCAACGTTGATAGTATGAGGCTCTCATAGAATTACAAGTGATGTCTAGGTTTTAATATTAAGATACATAGGCATCCAAGAGAGCATCTTGGACCAAGTCCAAACTAGATAAGCATGCATTTAGTCTAGTTACTAGCGGGTTTAAAATGAAAATTTGGAAAAAGCCAGAAAAGGACCCAAATTTAGGGCTTTCACAAAAGAGGGCAATCAGCCCCCACTTGGGTCCCTTGTTAAATTAAATAATAATATGTTTACCATTTGGGACCAACCTTTTGGTTGGGCAAAGTTACGGTCTTAATCCCTTCCTAACTCATAATTTAGTCTCTGAACCTATGCTTTCATTCAAAGAGCTACTTTTCCTTGTCTTTGGCAAAATAAGGTCGAGTACTCCTAATCTTAAAGAGAGCAAATCCTTATGGACAAAGCGGAATTTAATTAATATCATTTTCAATTGTGCATGTAAAAGAAACTTAGTAATGTTCTTTTTAAATAGTGCATTTGAGTTGAGTTGAGGCTTAGATTAGGGATGTTCATCGGTAGGGTTCGGTCGGTTTTGGCCACCTTCCTCACTTGACCGAAGGTCATCGGGTTGAAAAAATCCCTCAACCACCACCGATCAAAGCTATACAAAAATTGAAGAATTTTGGGTTGGTCGGTTTCGATTATAGGCGGGTGGGTTAAATTGGGTTGGGAATTTTTTTCGAAAAAAGAAAAAGAAGAAGAGAATAGCAGATGGAGAAGAAAAAAAGTGTAGATGAAAACTATATTTGATGATGAATCTTGAACTTTATTAGAGAACTATTTTACAATACTCAACAGATTTGTACAAAATTTAATGCAAAATAAAGAAAAAAATATTAACAAAATGAAGCAGAGGGGCTTGACATTGATCTTCTTAAAGTGGAGGAGGCCGATTCCACCATTTTTGCTCTAGAAATTAGTTGTTGCAGATAGGCCGTTGAAGTTGGTGAAGAGAGAGGGATAGCCGTATAGAAAGATGAAAGAGGAGAAGAGAAGAGAAGAGGAAGAGAGGAAGACTAAAGATATAAGGTTGAAATTTAAAAACCGAAAGTGTAGAGAGAGAGAAGCTTGTGTTTGGATCTTCGATGTTGTTTCTTTCTTTCTCTCTCTTATTTAAAGCTCTAACTCGTCAGAGAGAAAGAAAGAGAAGAGTCTCCCTTCTATCCCTAGCATGTGGCAGTTCCTAGAGAGAGTGAGAGACTAGAGGCAATACCTAGGGCTCCATCTTTGATGTTGTTTCTTTCTTTCTCTCTTTCTTATTTAAAGGTCTTTCGGTTGGGTTCAGTTTCTATCAATTTTTCTGAGCTAAAACCAAACCAACTGGCTTAAACCAATTTATTCAATTTCAACCATCCGATCTTGCCCATTCTACAACTAAAACAGTTTGATTTGCGTCTATTCGGTCGGACTTAGCTGGTTTTTCACAGGTATCCCGGGTTATGAACACCCCTAGCTAAGATGCAAGTCGTGGTCTCTGATTTGAAACCTTGTGGTATCGTTACAAATATTTGGAAAGAGAATTTGGAGAAGAATTGAATGCGTGCGAAGAGAAAGACCTTGCTGCAACAATGTTAGAGAGCTCTACAATTGCTTAGTACTGTCCACGATGAGAGGTGATTGAAAAGATGATAAGGTGATTCTATGTTTTTTATTTGGATTATTTCTTTTCCTCTAAGGATTTGATGGTTATATACTTATATGTAGAGCTGTCTAAATGGGCCAAGCCCGCTGGAGCCCGATAAGATGGTGGGCTGGGTTCTTAATTCATTGGCTCGACTCGATATGGCCCATGGCCCGATCGGGTTCGGGCCGGGTTGGCCCGATTTGATTATTTTTTCTTCAGCTTTCTACCTCTGAATTCCCTTTATTCATTTTGCAATCCCTAACTGGACATTTCATTTCTCACACTCCGGTTCTCCCCTTCTCTGTCTCTCCTTCTACCCTTCTTTGCCTCTATTCTTCTACCCCTCTCTACCTTTTCTTAAACACCAGCAGGTCCACCACCAGCGCCTCTCCTTCTCCAGCAGGACCAGCACTTCCCCTCTTTTTCCCTTTGCAGTAATTCCTTGTTCTTTCTCTCTCTCTTGCTCTGTTTGAGGAGTGAGGATCCTTTCTGCTATGTTTATTAAATTAAATAGCAGATTCTTTACTAATCTTCTCTGATGTGATGATCCCTTGCATAGGGATGGGAGTGTACTGCATAGTTGCCAGTGTTCTATTTCTATGGTAATAAGTTACATATTTTAGATTTCTTATTGCTCTTGAACAGATAAATTCATGTTTGTGACTTATGGTATTTTCGTTTTAATCAAATAATTATTTGTTTCTAGTTGTTACTCAGTTACTCTCATGTTTTGATTTATTTTGAAAGCTGAAATTGGGTTTTGGGGTGCCTGGCGCTGAGCGCTGGGTAGACCGAGGCAATATGCTGCTGTGCTATGGTGCTGGCGCTGAGCGCCAGCTTCTTAGAGCTAAGCACTGGCTTCTTGGCCCGGAGCGCTGGGTAGGCAGAGAGACCAATGCATTTTTTTGGCAATTTTTTAAGGGCTTTTATTTATTTATTTTTCTTTAATTTTTTTTGCAGTATGACTTCCTCTAGTGTTGGACAGAATGGTGGTATTAGTTGTAGCACTGATGATGATTGTGAATTTTTACAAATCCCTAGTAATGTAAGTAATACAAATACTAGTGAGAATGTTGAACCATAATCCAAAAAAGCTAGACCATTAACCTCTGATGTGTGAAACTATTTTGTAAAAATTGGTGTGGGTAAAGATGACAAAGAGAAGTGTAAATGCAAGGCTTGTGGGAAAGAATACACTTGTGCAAGTAAATCGGGAACTTCTCCTTTATGTCGTTATGTTCCTAAATGTCATATGATTCCTAAATTTCATGATGTTGGGGACATGTTAATTGATTGTGAAAGGAAGTTGAAGAGAAGAAAATTTGACTATACTGTGAATCGTGAGCTATTGTCTGAATTGATTATTGCACATGATGTTCTGTTTAGTATTGTTGAGTGGAGGGTGTTTAGGAAATACCAAATGAAGATTGTATTTCTAGACAAACTGCTAAACTTGATGTGCTGAAAAAATATAAAGTGAAGAAAGAAAAATTGAAACAACAATTAGCCCAAATTCCTGGTGGAGTGTGCTTGACCTCTGATGTTTGGACTGCATACACCAACCATGGTTATATATTTTTAACTGCTCATTATGTTGATGAGAAATGGAAGTTGAATAGTAAGATTTTATCATTTGCTCACATGCAACCTCCACATACTGGGCATGATTTATCATTGAAGGTGCTTTAATGTTTAAAGGATTGGGGAATAGAGAGAAATTTTTTTTTTCCATTACTTTGGATAATGCTTCTTCAAACGACAATATGCAAAACATCTTGAAAGAACACCTATGCTTGTCAAATAACTTGTTACTTAATGGAGAGTTTTTTTATATTAGATGTTCTGCTCATATTTTAAATCTCATTGTTCAAGATGGTTTGAAAGTTGCTAGTGATGCATTGCACAAAATTAGACAAAGTGTGCATTATATGAGGGCATAAGAAAGTAGGATGAAACAATTTTTTCAGTGTGTTGAACAAGTTGGCGGGATTGATACATCAATTGGCTTGAGACCCGATGTTGTCACTACATGGAACTCCACTTATATAATGCTTGAGAGTGCAATCAAGTATTGTCGTGTCTTTCATAGTTTGAGTTTAATTGATAAGAATTATAAGTGGTGTCCATTTAATGATGAGTGGAATAGAGGGGTTTCAATGTGTAAATTCTTGAAGCCATTTTATACAATTACCAACTTGATATCTAGGTCATCTTATCCTACATCTAATTTGTATTTTGGGAAAATTTGGAGGATAGAGCTTCTTTTGACATCCAACTTGATGAATGAAGATTTGTTGATTCAAAGCATGACTCATAGAATGAAAGATAAATTTGACAAGTATTGGAAGGAATATAACGTGGTTCTTGCATTTGGGGCTATTCTTGATCCAACCAAAAAACTTAATTTCTTGAAGTATACTTATTCTAGACTTGATCCATATTACTATGAAGAAAAAGTGAAAAATGGCAAAAAGGCTTTGTATCTACTTTTTGAAGAGTATGTCAATAAGGGTGCAATAACTTCAAAGACTTCTTTCAATGTGAGTTAACTACCAAGTATGTTTGGAGGAGGGAAAGGAAAAGAGAAATTGCCTACACCATATTATGATGTAAGTTTGCGATTGAAATTTTTTTTAAAACATTTTCATTGTCTACATTTTGATTACACAATATTATGATGTAAGTTAAATATTAATTTCATCATTTGATAGGATTTTGAAGAATTTGATTGCCAACAGACTAACAATGCTAGCAAGTCTCAACTTGATATCTATTTGGAAGAGTCAAGGATCACAATCACAGAAAGTTTTGATGTTTTGGATTATTAGAGAGACCGAAGTAATAGATTTAGTGATCTTGCAATGATGACTTGTGATATATTGAGCATTTCAATAACTACTGTAGCATCGGAATCCACTTTTAGTATTGGCTCTCGTGTTTTGAACAAATATAGAAGTTCCATGCTTGACGAAACATTGCAAGCTCTCCTATGCACATGTAATTGGCTACTTGGTTTTGTAGGTGATGATGATGATTCAACTGACATTGAGGATCTATGTCTTTATAGAGAGGAGTCAAATGTTATTATTGAGGGAAATGATGAGGAAGAAGAAGATTTAGGGATTTCATAATTCTCTAGTTTTTTAAACTTGTTATTTGGTTGTTTGATTTGGCTACTTGGTTTTGTTGCTTTGAATGTTATTTATGCTTCATTGTTTGATTGTTGATTTGAGCTATGATCATTTAAACTTGGTTATTGGTTTGATTATTATTTATTCTTCAAAATTATGGGAGATGCTAATGGCTCTAGAAGGCCTACTATTTGAGAACATTTTGAAAATGTTGATGTAGAAGATGGGAATGGGTTACTAAGAGCTTGTGCAAAATGTTCTCATATTCTCTAAAAAAAAAGCATGGCAAAAAAATATTAAAAAACATATTTTGGCCCGATATGGCCTGTAGCTTGAAGTGGGTTAGGCTGAGTTCCTAAATCATTGGCCCGTTTAAAATCAGGCCACTTTGGCCTGGCCCTAATGGGCTGGGTTGGCCCATTAGACAGCTCTACTTATATGCATTTTAAGGCAACAACCAATTATATTATGCCATGTGTCAACTTGACTGCACATCAGCAAAATGATAACAAGAAACCAAACACATTTAAAATTTTGTTGAGGGTGAGTCTTAACTGCCACGTGTTTTGACATGTCATCATATTTACCACCTGTGCTGATACTTAAATTTCCTTGTCATTCTTATATAAAATAATACATAAATGAAAAGTAATCCCCCTGATAATCACACTTTATATGTAGTAATTCTCCCTCATTTCTAGCTTCTTAAACCTCTTTTGGGCCTATTTGATTAGGCTTGGGCCTCATTTCATGAGTTGGGATCCAATTTGGCCTAATTGCATTTTTTAGCAATACTGGGCATTTTATGCTGTCTTTGTGTTTCATGCATATTTTGAGTTCTGGAAGTCTAAAAATTTTGAGTCTTACCTTGTAGGAAAGCTGAGAGAATTATCTACAACTTTCATTCAGGGCTCCAAAGCCAATTCGGAAGTCCAGAAGATCATATGCAGCTTGGAAGTCAGAGCAGAGATGCTGTCACTGGATCCTGACCTGCATGCAGTTTTTGGATTATAACTTGAGCTGTAGGTGTCGTATGGACTTGAAACCAGTCCCATTGGAAAGCTACGACGCAGAGATTCAATTGTTATGAAGACCAGTTAACCAAATTGTATATTTTAGATGGTCTTATTGGCTGTAGAAGTTAGCTGATGGTTCCAGAGACCTGTTGGAACTTAAATGGGCCTAACTTCTTCATTACAAGTCCAATTGAGCCCAAACCAAAGCCCAGCTAAGGCCCATGGGAATACGTGTGACCTAAGGGTAGTTTCGGTGTGCATGTATTTTTGGAGATTTAAATGCCCAGAAGGAGGCAGCAGAAGTTGTATTAGGATATTTTGTAGACAACTTTTCTTGTTTTCTTAGTCTCTAAGTTTTCTCTCTAGATATTTTGTAAACTTGGTTCCTCTTATTCATGGAGGGCTGAATACTTAAATCAATCCAGGTTTTGGTTGTTCTGATTATTAATTATGAGATTATGCTTTGATTGTTATTCATTTAGTTATTAATCAAGTTCTTTCAATCCTCTGAAATATTCTGTTTGAATTGCTTAATTCAGATTTGGATTTTCATGTGTTGATTGCTTAATTGCATGTGATAAAAGAGGATTGTATGGTTAATTAATGTTTCTAAGCTTTTGGACGGATTAATTACCCTTGGCTGGATTCTGGACTTAGGTTAAACTGGATTTGAATGAGTGCTTAATTCATTTAGTTTTAGTTGATCCAAATTCTGGTTGCTTAACCAGTGGATATCTATAGAGGATTGAGAGGCTTCTTGATGTGTTCTAAGGCCAAGAACTAGGTTAATAATTGAATGGATTCTTGGAAATCAAGGATGGATTAAAATCAGAATAAGTTAGACTTGGATTGGTTATTTTTCCTTAAGGTTTACCACTTTTAATTAATTTCTGTTAATCACTTCAACAAAACAAACCCCCTGTTTATATATTCCTAAATTTGATTCACTAAGTAGAGTAATCCTTTGGTTCGACTTGGTGTTGCCTTATGCTACAAGTAGCTTTGGTAAATTGAATTTAAAAATCACTAATTTGAAGAGCCTCGGTAGCTCATCACCCTCAAAACTTGAAATACTACCACACTAATACGCTAAAAATATAAATCAACAATAGAATCTATTTCAAAGTTACCCCTAGAATTTAATGAGCCGAAAGGGAGTTTGAAGTTTCATTGTCTAATTTACAAAACCTTCTTACCACTTTATAACCCAAACATAATGTACCAGGTCTTTTGTCTATCTACATGGCCAAAAAAAGAAAAAAAAAACATGCAACTGTAGTTTTAACTCACCAAAACTCAATAGCAAATTTGGTCATGTTTTGATAAGACCATGTTTTTTACTCAAATAATTAAGACATAAGGGCTACTTGTGATCATGAATAAAAAAGGATATAAGGGCAATGAGAAGAATAGTTGCAATTAACTGTTCATGCATATATACATGAAATTACCCAAGCAAAGCCATGTATCAACATCACCTCTTTATAAAAAAGAAAAAATGCACTGCCCTAATTAAATTAAATAGACTCACCAAAATACCCATATAGGAAATGGCTATATATTCTGAATGAGGGAAATGATCTTTGGTCTGTACTATCAAGAACTAACTACAATGGTTACTCTAAAGACGCGCAAATATGGTGAGGTTAAGCTTGCTCTCACCAATATGGTTGCTGGTACGTACCAGAATAATTCTACTAAAAATGATGCTTTATTGATTGGTTATTATATTAGTACATACGTAGGTCCTTATATAGACCCACCTGCTAGAGTCCTATATAGACCCACCTGCTACAGTCCTCTACTACATGAGTCCTCCCTTTACCCAAAGTCCTACTAGCATCTCACTCTATCTTAACCTTTAGAGAACTTATCTATAGATATTTACAGTTAGGTTTCCTAACTCTAGTACTAATACGGCGCATATCATTCCTCTCCTCTTAGGGAACAACCTTGTCCTCAAGGATAAGATCAGGAAACCAGTGCTGCATGGTTGAAACTAGCTCCCATGTGGCTTCATCGGGAGATAGCTGCCTCCACTTGACTAAGGCTTCTTGCACCGTACGTGTCCCATGCTGCACATTGCGAAACTGAATTATGTGCTCTGGCTGTAATGAAAGTGAGCCACTGTCATTGATAGGTAAATGAATGGTCTCCGCTGGAACGTCTCCATTGCTGACATGAGCTTTGAGCAAGGATACATGGAACACTGGATGGACACGGGATCCTTCAGGCAGTGCTAACCGATAAGCAACCTTGCCTACTCGTTCTGTAATTTTGTAAGGGCCATAAAACTTGCTAGCGAGTTTTCAGTAAGCTTGACGGAACACCGAGGTTTGTCTAAAGGGGTGCAACTTCAGAAACACCCATTGCCCAACTTCGAACTCTACATCCTGTCGATGTTTATTTGCCTGCTGCCTCATTTTCTTGTGAGCTACCTCTAGTTGTTCTTTAAGACGTTGCAATACTTGATCACGGTCCTCTAAGTCCTGTTCTACTTCTCCTACTGTAGTGGTACCAAACTGGTAGTGGATTATCCTAAGAGGTAAACGGCCATAGACTACCTCAAATGGTGTCATTTTGGTGGATTCATGCCAATTTGTGTTGTACCAGGACTCCGCCCATGGTAGGAACTTGACCCATGCTAAGGGATGTTGACTTATGAAACAATGAAGATATTGTTCGACACACCGATTCATCACCTCGGTTTGGCCATCAGTTTGGGGATGGTATGAGGTGCTATTTTTATGCTTAGTGCCTTGAAGACGAAAATACTCTCTTTAAAAAGATGAGAGAAATACCGAGTCTCTGTCACTCACGATGGCTTGTGGTAATCCATGGAGTTTTACCACCCTTTCGATGAAGGTTTCTGCTACTTTCCTAGCTGTGTAAAGGTGCGTCAATGTCATGAAGTGGCTATATTTACTCAAGCGGTCGACCACCACTAATATGACGTCCTTCCCCATGGACCTTGGTAATCCTTCAATAAAATCCATGCTAACTTGCTCCCAAATCTGGTTGGGCACGTTCAGAGGTTGTAACAACCTCGCCAGACTTCGGTGATCACTCTTGTTACACTGGCATACTTCATAGGCAACGACAAAGTGATGAATGGATTTGCACATGCCATCCCAAAAGTAGTCTCACTTCACTCATTGGTACGTATGCCATTCACCCTTATGTCCCCCCATGACAGACCCATGATATTCCTTGATGACTTGTTGCGTGAGTGGGTGGTTTGAGGGTAACACTAAGCGACCTTTATACCAGAGGACCCCATGTTGGAAATGAAAGGGGCGTAAGGCTGGCTTGCCACTTTGGGTTCGTTGGCGCCATTGCAAGAGGTAGTCATTGTTTTCGTTCAACTTGTGAATCTGGTCTATGATAGTGAACCGGGGTTGAGATGCTGCCATGATTTTTGGTGGTTATGGGTGGCGTGATAAGGCATATGCGGCATTATTATCACTACCCGCTCGGTATCGGATCTCATATTCTAGACCCAGTAGTTTGGCGACCCATTTCTGTTGTTCTGGTGTAACGATGCGTTGTTCTAGCATGTGTTGGAGGCTTTGTTGGTCAGTGAGGATGATGAAGCGATGGCCAAAGAGGTATGGGTGCCACACTCGGATGGCTTTAAGGATGGCCATCATTTCTTTCACTTTGGATTATGTTATGTTCTTGGGTCCCAATGCCTTACTAAGGAAGGCTATCGGTCTGCTTTGCTGAGAAAGGATAGTGCCAATACCTGAATCACATGCATCTGTCTCGACTGTGAAGGGCTCATCAAAGTTTGGCATGGCTAGTACAGGTGTGGTGGTGAGTGCGGTTTTCAAGTCCTTGAAGGCTTTGGTGGCCGCATCCGTCCATTGAAATTGGCCCTTTTTAAGCAAGGCGGTTAAGGGTGCTGCGATGACGTCATACTTGTGGACAAACTTATGGTAGTAACCTGTCAAGCCTAAGAACCCACGCAAGTGTGTGATGGTGGTGGGTTGAGGCCAAGCTTGGATGGCGGCAATCTTACTGTGATCAACCTTTACTCCATCGGCAGAGACGATGTGCCCAAGGTACTCCACTTCGGTTTGGCCAAAGGTGCATTTGGATCGTTTGGCAAAGAACTCATGCTTGGCTAGTGTCTGCAATGTGAGTGCTACATGGGCAAGATGATCCTCCCAAGAAGTGTTATACACCAATATAGCATCAAAGAAGACAAGCAAAAACTTGCGTAAATAGGAACCAAATAAGTTATTCATGATACTTTGAAATGTAGCAAGAGCGTTACATAACTTGAAAGGCATGACAAGGTATTCGTAGTGGCCATTGTGAGTTCGAAAGGTCATCTTGTGTATGTCATTGGGATGAACCCGAATTTGGTGGTATCCGACGCGTAAGTCTAGCTTGGAGAAGAATTTGGCTCCATAGAGCTCATATAGCATATCTTCCACGGTAGGGATGGGGAAACGGTTTTTAATGGTGACTTCATTTAGAGCCTTGTAGTCGGTGCAAAATCGCCAGGTGCCGTCTTTTTTCTTGACCAACAGTACTAGTGATGAGTACGGACTGGAGCTATGCTGAATCACCCCTTGCTATAACATGGCAGCGACCTGTGCTTTGATTTCATTCTTCTGGTGGTAAGAATACCGGTATGGCCGTACGTTCACTGGTGGGAGGTGGCTAGGGATTGGAATATTGTGGTCAAGATGGCGTCGCAGAGGGAGCTGCTGTGGTTCAATAAAGATGGCGTTGTATTGCTGTACTAGAGATTCCAAGTCCTCGTGAAGTGAGGGGGCTGGTTTCTCTTGGGGTTGTCACAACCATATTCTATAGAACTCACATACTTGGTTGGTTGCCTTGACCAGTTGATTGAGAGAAAGCTCCTCAGGTTGCTTACCGTCGATACCCATGAGTTCAAACTTCCACCCATTAACATGAAAACTCATGGTGAGTTTCTGCCAATCACATAGAGTGTGACCTAGTTGTGCTAGCCAATGAACTCCAAGGACTATGTCGACGCTTGCAATGGGTAAGATATACAAGGTAGTGATGAAGTCGAACCCTTGCGCCTGAACTGGCACCTTCTCGCATCTACCTTGGCTTTAGACCAGCGACCCATCCGCGACAGAGACGGAGAATGATGTTGGGCTGGTGATAGGTAGATGTGCCATGACTGCTTTATTGATACCAATGAAGTTGTGGGTAGACCCACTATCGATCAGTATGGAAACCGGGTGTCCATAGATTGCCCCTTGAACCCGTGGTGTACGTGGGTTATGCCAACCTGTCAATGCATGCAACGAGATTTCTATGTCCCTTTCTTCCTCAGATTCATCAATCATTTCCTTATGCATGTCTAGCATCACCAGCTGTAGTTTTTGGCACCGATGGCCCATGGTGAACTTTTCGTTGCAATTGAAGCACAGACCCCTTTCTTTGCGTTTTTGCATTTCCTCCCAAGAAAGCTTCCTCACCTCTTGAGGCATTGGTTTCCTTTCTAACCCAGAAGTGCGAGCCTCCCCTATACGTCGGTTGAGAGGTTTCTTAGCATAGGTGAGTTGGTCAACCTTCATCTTTGCGTAATCAATGGCTTCCCTCATTGTTTTAGGTCGCCACATGCGTACTTCTCCAGCCAACTCTCCTTGCAAGCCTCTTATGAATGCACCGATTAGTGCCCGTTGTGGCCAACCACTAACTCGGTTTGCAAGCCGCTCAAACTCCTTGAGGTACTCGCGCAATGATCCTGTTTGGGTGAGGAGAGTCAAAGCTTCGTTAAAATCTTCNGACCCATTTCTGTTGTTCTGGTGTAACGATGCGTTGTTCTAGCATGTGTTGGAGGCTTTGTTGGTCAGTGAGGATGATGAAGCGATGGCCGAAGAGGTATGGGTGCCACACTCGGATGGCTTTAAGGATGGCCATCATTTCTTTCACTTTGGATTGTGTTATGTTCTTGGGTCCCAATGCCTTACTAAGGAAGGCTATCGGTCTGCTTTGCTGAGAAAGGATAGTGCCAATACTTGAATCACATGCATCTGTCTCGACTGTGAAGGGCTCATCAAAGTTTGGCATGGCTAGTACAGGTGTGGTGGTAAGTGCGGTTTTCAAGTCCTTGAAGGCTTTGGTGGCCGCATCCGTCCATTGAAATTGGCCCTTTTTAAGCAAGGCGGTTAAGGGTGCTGCGATGACGTCATACTTGTGGACAAACTTACGGTAGTAACCTGTCAAGCCTAAGAACCCACGCAAGTGTGTGATGGTGGTGGGTTGAGGCCAAGCTTGGATGGCGGCAATCTTACTGTGATCAACCTTTACTCCATCGGCAGAGACGATGTGCCCAAGGTACTCCACTTCGGTTTGGCCAAAGGTGCATTTGGATCGTTTGGCAAAGAACTCATGCTTGGCTAGTGTCTGCAATGTGAGTGCTACATGGGCAAGATGATCCTCCCAAGAAGTGTTATACAACAATATATCATCAAAGAAGACAAGCAAAAACTTGCATAAATAGGAACCAAATAAGTTATTCATGATACTTTGAAATGTAGCAAGAGCGTTACATAACTTGAAAGGCATGACAAGGTATTCGTAGTGGCCATTGTGAGTTCGAAAGGTCATCTTGTGTATGTCATTGGGATGAACCCGAATTTGGTGGTATCCGACGCGTAAGTCTAGCTTGGAGAAGAATTTGGCTCCATAGAGCTCATATAGCATATCTTCCACGGTAGGGATGGGGAAACGGTTTTTAATGGTGACTTCATTTAGAGCCTTGTAGTCGGTGCAAAATCGCCAGGTGCCGTCTTTTTTCTTGACCAACAGTACTAGTGATGAGTACGGACTGGAGCTATGCTGAATCACCCCTTGCTATAACATGGCAGCGACCTGTGCTTTGATTTCATTCTTCTGGTGGTAAGAATACCGGTATGGCCGTACGTTCACTGGTGGGAGGTGGCTAGGGATTGGAATATTGTGGTCAAGATGGCGTCGCAGAGGGAGCTGCTGTGGTTCAATAAAGATGGCGTTGTATTGCTGTACTAGAGATTCCAAGTCCTCGTGAAGTGAGGGGGCTGGTTTCTCTTGGGGTTGTCACAACCATATTCTATAGAACTCACATACTTGGTTGGTTGCCTTGACCAGTTGATTGAGAGAAAGCTCCTCAGGTTGCTTACCGTCGATACCCATGAGTTCAAACTTCCACCCATTAACATGAAAACTCATGGTGAGTTTCTGCCAATCACATAGAGTGTGACCTAGTTGTGCTAGCCAATGAACTCCAAGGACTATGTCGACGCTTGCAATGGGTAAGATATACAAGGTAGTGATGAAGTCGAACCCTTGCGCCTGAACTAGCACCTTCTCGCATCTACCTTGGCTTTAGACCAGCGACCCATCCGCGACAGAGACGGAGAATGATGTTGGGCTGGTGATAGGTAGATGTTCCATGACTGCCTTGTTGATACCAATGAAGTTGTGGGTAGACCCACTATCGATCAGTATGGAAACCGGGTGTCCATAGATTGCCCCTTGAACCCGTGGTGTATGTGGGTTATGCCAACCTGTCAATGCATGCAACAAGATTTCTATGTCCCTTTCTTCCTCAGATTGATCAATCATTTCCTTATGCATGTCTAGCATCACCAGCTGTAGTTTTTGGCACCGATGGCCCATGGTGAACTTTTCGTTGCAATTGAAGCACAGACCCCTTTCTTTGCGTTTTTGCATTTCCTCCCAAGAAAGCTTCCTCACCTCTTGAGGCATTGGTTTCCTTTCTAACCCAGAAGTGCGAGCCTCCCCTATACGTCGGTTGAGAGGTTTCTTAGCATAGGTGAGTTGGTCAACCTTCATCTTTGCGTAATCAATGGCTTCCCTCATTGTTTTAGGTCGCCACATGCGTACTTCTCCAGCCAACTCTCCTTGCAAGCCTCTTATGAATGCACCGATTAGTGCCCGTTGTGGCCAACCACTAACTCGGTTTGCAAGCCGCTCAAACTCCTTGAGGTACTCGCGCAATGATCCTGTTTGGGTGAGGAGAGTCAAAGCTTCGTTAAAATCTTCAAACTCGGTTGGCCCAAATCGTGTGAGGAGTTCCTTCTCAAAATGACTCCAAGTGAGTTCTTTCTTTTCTTCCGTATACGTGCGTTGAAGCCACTGGTTGGCTTCTCCTTCCATGTGGAAGGCAGCTAGCTGGACTTGTTGATCAAGTAGGGTACCTTGATATTGGAAAAACTGCTGCACTCGGTGAAGCCATTCTGTAGGCTCAGTCCCTACATATCTAGGAAAATTCATTTTAATGTAGCGTGGGAGTGCCATGGATGAACCAATGGGGTTCTTGTCTTTCAAAGGTGAGTCAACGGTATTTTCGGGTTTGACTGCTGTGAGCTTAAGGTCGATAAGTTTGGATAGCTGGGTGACTAGTGAGACATTATTGGCTTGAAGCTTACTATCAATGGTGGTCTCTATCTGGTTGCAGAGTTGACCCACGTCCCCTTCTAGTTTTTCAAGTCAGTCTTTCTGCGTTGCCATGCTCTGATACCAATTGGTACGTACTAGAATAATTCTACTAAAAAGGATGCTTTATTGATTGGTTATTATATTAGTACATACGTAGGTCCTTATATAGACCCACCTGCTAGAGTCCTCTACTACACGAGTCCTCCTTTTACCTAAAGTCCTACTAGCATCTCACTCTATCTTAACCTTTAGAGAACTTATCTATAGATATTTACAGTTAGGTTTCCTAACTCTAGTACTAATACGGCGTGTATCAGTTGTTGCTGCCAAACATATCCACAACCAGCTAGCTAGTGCCAAGTGAGTAGAAAATGAGCCGGTGCTCCAGTTGGGAAACGCAAATGCATATGCACTTTCTAATTTTGCTTTGTTCCTCTTCCTGCCCTTTTCTGCTTCTGCATATGATTAGCTGTGTATTCAGGATATGAATATGCTCTTTGAGCTTTCTGAATCAAAATATGCATAAGCCTTTCTATTGTCTATTCTATGAGTTTAGTTGTTGATTCTTTTCTCTACCTCCTTGGAAGGATATTGCTCAAGACAATTACTATTCAAGAAATAGATGTGCAAAGCTATACATATGATTTGCTTCAGCAAGAAATGTTCTGATCAATACGGAACAATAATAATTGTTTATTCCTTCACTCCTCTCTCTTTGTCAAATAAAATCTTAGGCTCAAGCCTCAAACAGAGAAAGATGCAAGACGAAGTCGTTTTAATAAACCCCCTGACTGATAGTCCTTAAATGTATACAAGTTATACAATACAGCTTATTATTTCTCAAAAAAAAACTTGTTTAATTTACCATTGTAGGCCATAGAAATTTTAACATTGGAGAGTTTCAATTAGATCATAGAAAATGTTACTCGAGAATGCAAAACCTTTACTGGCAAAGTCAGAAGTCAAGAAGTAAAAATTGGAAAGTCAAAGTACAACTTAATTGGCACCAAGTTTACAGTTGTACTCTCTAAAAGGGAAAAACTGAAAGCTAATACGGTTATGTTTTAGTCTTCTATTATTAGACCATGTCTACTTTATAGAAATCCCAATATTATAGCACTTTTCAATGCAGTAAAGAAAAATTAATAATAGAACAAAAGATAAAAGTTTTATCGTAAAAGATAACTTCTGCTCCTAGATGAAAAAGTATACTATTTTTAGAGAAACATTTACATAGTGATTGGAAAAGGTAAAAATAAAAAGACCCAACGAAGCAATTACTTAGGACTATATAAACTGGTCCTGCTTCTTGGAAAACTCACAAGCTTCAAGGTTATGAAAACAAACCAAGATGTCTAATCCAAGAATTAGAATATTTTTTATTGCATGGTCATCATTGTTATGGGCATGCTCATTAGCCATAGATGTTCAATATGGCGCAAATGCCTTCATCATCAATGGACAAAGGAAACTTATATTTTCTGGTGCAATCCACTATCCACGTAGCACTAAAGAGATGTGGCCTTATTCAAAAAGCCAAGGATGGCAGTCTTAATGCCATTGAATCCTACATCTTTTGGGACCATCACGAGCCTGTTCGTCGCATGTATGATTTCTCAGGCAATCTTGACTTCATCAAATTCTTAAAAACTGTTCAAGCAGCAAGACTTTATGTTGTACTAAGAATTGGAACTATGGAGGTTTCCCAATGTGGCTACATAACATACTAGGAATTCAATTGAGGACAGACAATTTAGTCTTCAAGAATGAAATGCAGATCTTCACAACAAATATTGTGAACATGTGCAATGAAGCAAGGCTATTTACACCGCAAGGAAGACCAATTATCATTGCACAAATTGAGAATGAATATGGAGATATCATTGGATCATATGGCGAAGCTGGAAAAGCATACATCAAATGGTGTGCACAAATGGCTCAAGTTCAAAACATTGGTGTCCCATGGATTATGTGCAAGCAAGGTGATGCTCCAACACCCATGATCAACACTTGTAATGGGTTTTACTGTGACAATTTCTGGCCAAATAACCCCAAGAGCCCTAAAATGTTTACAGAGAATTGGGTTGGTTGGTTCCAGAAATGGGGTGAAAGAAGGCACATAGAACTGCTGAAGATGTGGCATTTTCAATTGCGCGATTCTTCGAAAAGGGTGGTGTTTTCCAGAATTACTATATATATCATGGAGGAACAAATTTTGGAAGAACAGCAGGTGGTCCATTTATTGTGACATCCTATGATTATGATGCACCACTTGATGAGTATGGAAATTTGAACCAACGCAAATGGGGACATCTTAAGGACTTGCATTTAGCCATTAAATTGGGAGAGAAGGTCCTCACTAATGGCACAAGTATTGAGAAGCAATATGGCAATTCGGTCTACTTGACCACATATACAAATAATGCCATTGATGAAAGGTTTTGTTTCATAAGCAAATCACATGGTTCTCTTGACGCAAATATTGATTTGCAACAAGATGGCAAGTAATTCCTACCTGGTCTGTATCCATTTTCCAAGATTGCAAGAAGGAAGTTTTCAACACTGCCAAGGTTAACACCAAAACTTCTGTGTATGTCAAGAAACAATCTGTGGAAGGTACATCCTCTCAACTTAGTTAGACTTGGGCAGCAGAGCCAATGAAAGATACCCTTCAAGGCAAAGGTAAATTCCAAGCAGACCAACTTCTTGAACAAAAAGGAGTCACTATTGATGCTAGTGACTACTTGTGGTACATGACCACTATTGACATTGATGACACAACCTCATGGCAAAATGTGACTCTACAAGTGAACACACAAAGTCATATGCTTCATGCCTATGTTAATAGAAACTATGTTGGCTCACAATGGGGCAAGTACGATAAACTCAATTTCGTGTTTGAAAAACCCATTTCTTTGAAACAAGGGCCAATATCATAACTTTGCTAAGTGGAACAGTTGGGCATGCAAATTATGGTGGCTTTTTTTATATGCAAAAAACTGGCATTGTTGGGGGTCCTGTGAAATTGATTGGCAATGACTCGAAGTCTAGTTGGGATTTATCAACAGGGACTTGGTCTTACAAGGTTGGATTAAATGGTGAAGCCAAAAAATTATATAATCCTAATTCCCTCCGCAAATCTAAAGCGAAATGGAGCTTGAAAAAACTTCCAATAGGGAGGCACATGACTTGGTACAATATCAACTTTGAGACTCTTGCTGGTACAAACCTTGTGGTGTTAGATTTACAAGGCATGGGAAAAGGTCATGCTTGGGTTAACAGCCAAAGCATTGGGCGCTATTGGCGTACAATGCTTCCTAACAACAATGGATGCAGCCAAACATGCAATTATCGTGGCGATTACAAAGCTGAGAAGTGTGTTAGTGTTTGTGGTGAACCATCTCAAAGGTTTTATCATGTCCCAAGAAGCTTCTTAAGCAAGGGCATAAACACATTGGTCTTGTTTGAGGAAATGGGTGGAAACCCCTCACAAGTGTCTGTAGAACAAGTGTAAATTTTCATAGAAAATTAATGTTGATTGAATTATGGTGATTACCACAATTTGTTTCTCATTCAATGCTTTATTATTGTAAATACTATAAAATATTCACTTATTCATAGTTTTTTTGTCTTTGAATTCTTTAGTCTAATATTTAGCACCCTCTCCCCATCTTGGACAGGATAATGCATTCCAATCAATAGCAAACTAAGTTCTGCCACCGACTTTTCCCAACTCCACGTTGGCACCATATTTTCCATGAATAAGGTTACTGTCACCTTCACACCGTGGCACATTTCGTTGATTATGGTGCCCAAAATAAGGAACTCTAAGTTTTTTCTATTTTTAAATGTCCCTTTTTTTCTCACATATTATCACAAGTGATATATGACATAAAGCCAATCATTCATTACCATAAACGGTATTCATATTTCATAGTAGATGTAGAGTTAATTTTATTTATTTATTTAAGACACTAGGTTTAATATATTGGTACGTAAGGGGTTTGGGTATTTTACTAAAGATCTTTATTTTTGAAGGGCAAAGAAGTTCAAACACTACTTAACCTTCATCAAATTACCAAGCTACTCACCAATAGATCACATCTAGTGTGGCTTCACAAAATTAACTAATAAGATGATATCAATGTTGTCTGTTTCCCTGGACAACCCACATGTTTGTTGAGTACATTAATAGCACAAATAATTTCAATTGTTAAGAGTATAAATTAAATGGAGTTATGAGACAGTAAGAAGCAATCTTAACAGTTAACAACCAAATTATTCACAAAGAAGATTGACATGTGAAATTACACTAAGAAGAAAAGAAAATTATTACTAACTATGAACAAAAATGGTGTGCATGTCAATAAGTAGGCTTTGTGTTAAGAGAAGGAGGAGCTTGAGGCATACCACAAAGCTCAGAGCTTTCCTCTATGCAGCGCCAATCTTAGTAATATGATCAGTGAAAGTGTTGCGTTCCCATATAACATGGTTAAGAGTGAACAAGAAAGTAGCCTCTTGAGTCTTTATAAGTGGTATCACATAAACTCTACAGCATTTCACTAAAATTTAAGGTATAAAGTGGTACAAATCAAAATTTGTGGTTAGAGATAAAAAAAGAAAAGTATCACTGTAAGCTGAAACCTTAGTTATTTGATTAAACACTATTTCATGTATTTCCCTGTAATTTCTGTTAAAAAGAAAAAGAAAAAGAACAGTTTTATGATAAAACAGTTATGTAAAAAGTCCATACAGATTCAAGCTTATCGAAGTTACATATTACTCCCTTGTTGTTATGGCTCTTCTTTATTAATTAGATTTCAATATCAGTATCATTATCTTTTCCGAGTGTAATGATACTTCAACAAAAGGAAATAAAATATGTAATACATAGCAAACTAAGTCTAATATGGTAGTTTTAGCTAAATGAAATATAATCCATCCAAAATCCAAAAACTAGGATACTAATACCGTCAAAAAAAAAAAAAAAACACATAATAGAATCCATTTCAAACTTACCACTTGAATTCGTCCAAAAGAGAGGTTTAAACTTCTTTTTGTCCACAAGGAAGTTTGAACTTGTATTCATAAACAAAAGCTTCTTACCACTAAATAACCCAAACATATTGGGCTTGTTCCTTTGTCTTTTGGACATTTGATATGTGGCTTCATGAAAATATATGTGTTTGTGTGTGTGTGGTATTTTTTTTTTAACTCAAATATTTAATACATGAGAGCCAGGAATAGGAAAAGGTATTAGGGTAACCAGAAGAATAAATGCAATTAATTGTTCATGTACATAAAATTACCTAAGCAAAGCCATGTATCAACATTGCCCTCATTCTATATCAAGAACTACAATTACCAAAATATCCATATAGGAAATGACTATATATTATTAATCGTCCCCATCTATTGCTCTTTGGTCAGTGACTGATGAACAAACTTTTTATATAATAGTTATCCCTCATACTTAGTCTTTTAAACCTCTTTTGGGCTGAATTGCATAGACTTAGACCTCATTTCATGACTTTGGATCCATTTATGCTTAATTGCAATTTCCAGCAATACTGGGCATTATATGCTGTCTCTGTGTTTCAGGCATATCTTGAGTTCTGTATGTCTAAAAATTCCGACTCATACCTTGTTGGAAAGCTGAGAGAATTCTCTACAACTTTCTTTCAGGGCTCCAAAGCTAATTCGGACGTTCAGAAGGTCATATCCAGCCTGGAAGCCAGAGAAGACATGCTGTCGCAGGATCCTGACCTACATGTAATATTTGGGTCATAACTTGAGTTGTATATGTCATATGGACCTGAAACTGGTACCATTGGAAATCTAACAGACAGAGCTTCAATTGATATGAAGACTGATTTACCATATTTTATGTGGAAGATGGTCTTATTTGCTGTGAAAGTTAGCTGATGGTTCCAGACACCTTCTGCCACTTAAATGGGCCTAACTTCCTCATGACAAGTCCAAATGGGCCCAAACCAAAGCCCAATTGAAGCTAAGGCCCATGGGAACAAGTGTGCCCTAAGGG
>QAOA01008702.1:196017-246691 GCA_003255065.1 Cercis canadensis
TTTGAAATATTCTGTTTGAATTGCTTAATTCGAATTTGGATCTTCATGTGTGATTGCTTAATTGCATGTGATAAAAGAGGATTGTATGGTTGATTAATGTTTCTGAGCTTTTGGATGGATTAATCACCTTGGCTGGATCATGGACTTAGGTAAAACTAGACTTGAATGTTTGCTTAATTCATTTAGTCTTAGTTGAATCTGAATTCTGGTTGCTTAACTAGTGGACATCCATAGAATATTGAGAGGCGTCTTGATATGTTTTAAAGGCCAAGAACATGGTTAATAATTGAATGGATCATTAGAAATCAAGGATGAATCAAAATCAGAATCAGTTAAGGCTTGGATTGGTTGTTTTCCTTTAGGTTACCACTTACAATTATTTTCTGTCAAGTACTTAAACCAAACAAAACCCACTCTGTTTACATGCTTCTTAATATGATTCACTAAATAGAACAATCCTTAGGTTCGACTTAGGGCTGCCCTTTGCTGCAAATAGCTTAGGTAACCGACCTTAAACTTAATTAATTTGAGGAGCCTCGGCAGCTCATCAGTGACTCAGTACCATCACGAATTAACTATTGTGGTTACTCTAAAGAACTTGTTCCATCTTGTTTTCTTAGTGATGATATATAACAAAAGACCACCAATATGATCGCTTTCTTGCTAGAAAATAACAGGTCTATTATTTTTTGAACTTAATTGAAAATTTAAATTATTTAAAAGTCTAATTGAAGCAATTAAAAGTACACAGATTGAATGAAAAGACTTGTAAAATTTAAGGACTTGAAGTGTATTTTAAATTATTATTATTATTATTTTGCTTCGTTTTATTATTTTCTCTTTTACATGATAAAGATATAAATATGATGGTCGTGATTCAGCTGAAGTGTTCAAGATGTTATTCTTTATCAGGTTTCCAAACGAATCAGGAGATGTTTGGTTAAACAAATCAAACTTATTGATTAAGGGGAAGTTAGTGGGCAGAAACCATGACTTCTCTGGAAATGGCTCACAGAAAAGATTAGACTTGTCCTTTCTTTGATTAGAAAGCAACAGAACTCTATTGGTCAAGATAGCATACAAAAATGCCGATGCCACTGTTTTCATTATGTTCCCCAATCCGCTAATAGGAGTCCAAATGACATACTCACACTCTGTCTCTGTAGAAATGAAGATGTTTCCAGCCCTGAGTTGATTTAGAGTCTTTTTATAAAGTTTGGTATAGGGTCTGTAGTGTCTATAGAGATCTTCATAATTTCGAAGCCTAGAAAGGAGGTAAGAAGAAGGTTTATGGGGTGAAGTTTTGCGATATAAACTGAACTAATACCTTCTTAAACAAGAACCTCCATCAAATCTAGGAGCAAGAAGTCCGCCAAGTACTTTTTCCTTGGAAATATTGGAGGATTGGAAGTAATTATCTGCTGAGCCTAGGAATTGTAAAAGCAAAAGAAAACACATGAAGAGCAAAATCACAAGTTAACTTACTTAAAATTAGCCTGAGATCATGACAAAGCTTTTCATTACTAAGAATTAGCCTCCATTTGTTTTGATAGAAATGCTTTCCAAAATATTGTAAGGCAAAAAGTTTTCTGCTGAAACCATTTCTGTAAATACAACAGAGCTTTAAGTCATAACATTCTTAGCCAGTCCAAAGGTTTAGATGGTGCAACAGAATTTTGTTATTAAATTAGTGAAGATGTAGAAAGATAATATTCCTCACACGTCATACAATAGTACAATCATCAAATAGAGACCAACAACACAAATAGAAAATCGTTCAGACGTACATTATCTTAATCTCTGAATAGTTCTTAAAGTAATGCTTTAAAATTAACAGTGGTCCAAAATAGTGGGATTGACATGCTTTACTCTTGGGCTTAGCAGTAAGGCTTCACTTGGACTTTGAAATTTTGTGTTTGTTTAGCATATGACATTCTGTTTTATAGAATTATTCAGCGGTATTCTCAACTCTGTAAGAGTCAATAACCTCCCTTGCTTATAATTATGAGCATACATGACTGCACATTTTTTTTTTGGTTTCACACAAGGTGGTTCCCACATTTTTTATGAGAGACTAATCCTTGCTCGGACTTTGGCATTGCCTTGGCCACCAGTGCTTCATATATTTTGTTATTAAAGGTCTTCTTGAAGACTTAAAGTGTATTAGGTTCTCAGCGTGTGTTAGTCTTAGAAACCATTTGATTTATTTCGGTCACTTTGCATTAAATTATGATTAACAGAATAACCATAAGTTGTCGTCCTTTATTGCTAAACATCACAAAATGGAGGAAGAAAACCTCCCATCAGATATTAGTTCTCTGATTCCAGCACCAATCAATATTGTCATACCTTATTCCAAAAAATTAACATATATATAGCTAGGAATTATGATGAACTTACGCCACAGAAAATTTATTTTGAAAATTTTAAGGAAATGTTATAGACTGAAATTGAAATAAAGATGCAGAGAACACAAGAGAAAGAATAGGAGAAGAATAGAGAGAAAAACATAGAATTTCTTATTAACAGTTGAATGTCCTATCTGGTGTAGTCCCTTCCTCTATATAGGATTTAACAACTAAGCTAATACTACAATAACTTTCTATCATTTATTGGCAACTAATTCCTAAACAAAATACAAATACAATAGAATACAAGTATGGTAAGCTGACGTGGCAGGTTGCTGATCTGTCATTTAACAGTACTCCCCCCTTTTGAAACCATTGCCTCAAGGGAAGTGTTAAATTGAGGGAATTGAAGTTGTAGTTCCTGCAAATACTCTCATGTGGCATCTGCTAGTTCTGAATCAGACCAGTGTACCAACACTTGAGCAACAGGCTTGCTATGAAGCTTAACAAGTATGTGGTCTAGGATTGCTATTGGGGTCTTGGCTTGTGGATTTGGATCGAATAGGGTGTTTGGAATTGTAGGTTGTGGTATCTGAGAACCAACAGATTGCTTGAGGAGAGAGACATGAAAAACTGGGTGAATGGTGCAAGTTGGTGGCAGGATTAATTTGTAGGCTACTATGCCAATTTTCTGAAAGATTTGAAAAGGTCCAAAGTAGAGGGGAGAAAGCTTATGCTGGGGGGTACCCTTGGCTGTTTTCTGCTTATAGGGTTTGAGTCTGACATAGACCCAGTCACCCACAGAAAATACTTTGTCAGTCCTATGAGCATTTGCTTGCTGCTGTATTCTTTGTTGAGCTCTCTGTAGCTGCGACTGAATTTGCTTAAATGCTAATTCTCTAGCTTGCAAGTTGCAATCAACAGAGGCCTCTGTGCAATCTCCTGAAAAATAAGGGATGTGAGGTAGGGGTTCATAGCCATATAGAACAGTAAATGGNGAAAATACTTTGTCAGTTCTATGTGCATTGGCTTGCTGCTGTATTCTTTGTTGAGCTCTCTGTAGCTGCGACTGAATTTGCTTAAATGCTAATTCTCTAGCTTGCAAGTTGCAATCAACAGAGGCCTCTGTGCAATCTCCTGAAAAATAAGGGATGTGAGGTAGGGGTTCATAGCCATATAGAACAGTAAATGGAGTTGTCTTGATGGCTGTGTGATATGATGTATTATACCAATATTCTGCTAATGTGAGAAAGGTAACCCATGACTTAGGATTTTCTCCACAAAAGCATCTGCGATATGTTTCTAGGTAGCGGTTGACAACCTTTGATTGTCCATCAGATTGAGGATGGTAAGCAGTAGAAAGATTAAGCTGTACTCCTTGGGTAGAGAATAAAGTCTTCCAAAAATTACAAAGACTTTGTCTCGATCACTAACTATGGTTTTAGGGAAACCATGCAGCTTAAAAACATGCTCCATAAAAGTTCTGGCAACAGTGGCAACTTTAAACGAATGAGCCAAAGGCATGAAATGCGCATATTTTGAGAACTTATGAACCATTACAAAGATAACAGTTTTTCCATGACAAGCTGGAAGTGCCTCAATGAAGTCTATGGTGATGTCATGCCAAGGATGTGTGGGCAGTGGTAGAGGTTGTAGAAGTCCAGGATAGGCTGTAAGTCTGGCATGTTGCATTGACAAATGGGGCATTTCCTCACAAATTCCCTAATTGCCTTGCTCATACCCTTCCAATAGAAGACGTTGCTGAACCTTTTAAGTGTAACTTGGGTCCTAGAATGTCCTACAGGAGGATTATCATGAAAGAGCTGTAGTAAAAGCTCCCTTAGTGCATGATCATTACCCACCACAACCTTTCCTTTCCGTTTGAGCATGCCTTGTGCCCATGTGTAGTGTGGATGTGAGAGAGACTTGGCTTGAACTTGCTTAATCAAGGACTGTATGTTGGCATCAGAGACATAGGAAGCTTGCACCTTCGGTAGGAAGTCTGAATCTATTGAACTAATAACCATAAGGAAAATCTTAGAACTGTGCATTTGAGATAAAGCATTAGCAACCTTGTTATCAACTCCCTTTTTATAAATGATATCAAAGTCATAACCTAGAAGCTTTGTTAACCATGCATATTGCAGGGGTGTAGTGATTCTTTGTTCAAGGAGATATTTAAGGTTGAGATGATCAGTCTTGATAATGAAATGTTTATAGGCGAAGTAATAGTGCCATTTTTCAACAGCAAATAATATGGCTATAAGCTCCCTTTCATGAACTAAAGATAAGGCATGTTTATTAGAGAGAGGTTGGCTGATATAAGCAATAGGGTGACCTTCTTGCATGAGTACCACCAATTCCCTCCCTGAAGCATCTGTTTCAATTATAAATGTCTTGGAAAAATTTGGTAAAGCCAATATAGGTGGAGAGGACATAATCTGTTTCAACCTTTGGAACGCCTTGTCAGCCACTGCATCCTCCTTGAAATTCCCTTTTTTTAGTAGCTCGTGTAAGGATATCACCAAATCCTTGCACAAATTGCCTGTAATACCAGCTAATCCAAGGAACCTTCTCAGCTGTTTGACATTGATCGGTGTTGGCCAGGACTAAATAACCTCCACCTTCTTTGGATTTGTTTATACTCCTTCAGCATATATGAAATGCCCTAGATGCTCTACCTTGGCACTCCCAAATGCACATTTACTCTTTTTTGCAAATAAGGTACACTGTCTAAGAAGAGACAAAACAATCTGTAAGTGGCCTAAGTGTGTTTGCCAATTAGTACTATAGACCAGAATATCATCAAAAAATACAAGCATAAACTTCCTCAAATAGGGCTTGAAAACAGTATTCATAAGACTCTGAAATGTAGCTGGTGCATTGGTTAGTCCAAACTAAGAAATCATAGTGCCCTTCATGAGTTTTAAATGATGTCGTTTCTATATCTTCTGTGTGCATTCGGATTTGCCAATAACTAGATCGGAGATCTAATTTAGAGAACATAGTTGCCCCACACAATTCATCCAACAAATTTTCTACTAAAGGAATAGGGAATTTATCATTTACTATGTGTTTATTAAGCTCTCTATAATCAATGCACATACGCCACATATTGTTCTTTTTTTTTTTAACTAAAATTACCAGGGAAGAATAAAGGCTGGTACTTGGTCTAATCACCCCATTGTCAAGCATTTCTGTAATGAGTTTTTCAATTATGTCTTTCTGAAATGCAGGATACCTATAAGGTTTGCTATTCATCGGGTTAGTACCTTCTTTAAGAATAATCCTATGGTCATGTGTATGGGAAGGAGGCAATTCTTTAGGCTCAACAAAGACATCTAGAAATTCATGTAATAATTAATTTGGTCAAGGAAGAATTCTGTACCTCACTTATGGCAGTTTGATAGAAAATTGAAAAGAACCTAGTGGTTGTAGTGTCTATCATATTGACCTCCAAATTGTGTAACTGCAACATGGCCAATTAAGACTGATTGTTAAGGAGTTTAACCAATTTCTTGTCACATATAGTGCTCAATTTTCCTTCTTGTTTGCCAACCAACACCATTTCCTTGCCTTGATATGTGAAAGACATTTGAAGTTTTCTAAAATCAAAAGTGACCAAACCCAAGGTTGACAACTATTGGATTCCTAGTACCATGTCACTTCCCCCCGTTTCCAATAACATTACATCCGCAATAAAGTGCTCTCCCTTCATATTCCAAGAAAAATTTCTACAAGAGGTACTCATCTTCCTTCCATATGCTATACTAACCAGCATGCTAGGTAGTGTCTTAGCTTCACAACCAAACTTCTTAGCAGTTGAGAGATCCAAAAAATTGTGTGTGCTACCAGAGTCAATCAATATGCTAATTGGCTTATTTTTTATATATCTCTCTACTCGTAATGTTTGGTAGCTAGGTACACCAATCAATGCATATATAGAGATTGAGGGATAATCTTCCTCCATAACTTCATTACTCACTGTGGCTTCTTGCTGTTCTAACTCCCCTTCACTCTCTTCCAACACTTCCATCATTAAGAGTTTCTTCTTGGCTCATTTATGGCTTGCTATATACTTCTCATCACACCAGAAGCATAAACATTTCCTTCTTTTTTCATCAATTTCAGCACTACTTAGTCTCCTACCTCATTTCTCCCCTTGCCCCATGTTTCTTTGATTCAAAGGAACTCCCTCTGTACTAGTGTTGGTTTTAAACGAGGTAGGTTTGGGCAACAATGGGGGCATTATAGGAGGAAGCTTATTTCCTGGAGTAGGTGTGGCGGTTCCATATCTTGGAACTGCCCTTCCCCTAGCTGAATTCCATGTTGCTTCTTGCAATTTGGCCAAGCAACTTGCCTGTTGCAGAGATTTCAGTTCGAACATTCTGATAGGAATTTCAATTTCACTCTTAAGACTAGAGAGGAAAATCCTCAGGGCTTAATCTTCTGTTAACTTGACTTGTGTAAGAATATCATCAAATTTGTCTTATTCTTTTACTGAACCCATTTGCTTAAAATTAATCAACTCTGCCAGTGGGTCAGCAAAAATATTTTCATCAAACTGCAATCTAATGGCTTTAGCAAATGATTCCCAAAACATCAAACTTTCTTCCCCATTCTCCTAAATAATCCTTTGATACCATTTGATGGCTAACCCTTCTAAGTGCATGGCAACCATGGTTACTCTCCGTTCCTTGGGTGTTTGATCCAATATGAAGAATCTTTCACACTTATACAACCATCCTTGTACATATTCACCCCAAAATTTTGGAAACTCAATCCTCTAACACCTGGTGGGCATATAGTCAAAACCCCCTTGTCACACCTCTGCCGAAGAACCTCCCATGTTAGCAACAGACCCAGTCATGCATTCTTGGTTCTTGCTTGCTAATTGTTGATTTTGTAGGTAAACTCCATTGATGAACTCCCTAAGTTCTACATTGGCCCTAGTTTGCTTTTCTTCAAATTCCTTGAGCAATCGTTCTTGCCGCTCTTCATTGTCCCTCACCATCAATTTCAGGGACTCTTTGAATTTCTCCCATTGCTTAACCATGGCCAAGAATCGGTGCTCTGATACCAATGATATAGACTAAAATCTGAAATAGAGATGCAGAGAACACAAGAGAAAGAATAGGAGAAGATTAGATAGAAAAACATAGAATTTCTTTTTATTAGTTGAATGTCCTATATGGTGTAGTCCCTTCCTCTATATAGGATTTAATAGCTAAGCTAATACTACAATAACTGTTTATCAGTTATTGGCAACTAATTCCTAAACATAATACAACATAATACAAATACAACAAAATACAAGTATGGTAAGCTGACGTGGCGGGTTACTGATTTATCATGTAATAAGAAATGATAATAGATTTCTGTTTTCCAACAACATTGCAACAATGACATTAAGTGTTTCACAAATAACACCAACAGAAGAAATTCATTAGCAACCTTAAGAGAGACATGTACCACCATCCGTTGAGGTTATCAGTGTACTTCACAAAAATTTCACTCATACAGAAGTACCTTCATTTATTTTTTTTCATTCTATTCAAATATTTTCTTAGCAAACAAAAAAAGTAGAAAATTCATCAACCTTCTGAGAGTAACAAAATGCTCCTAGCTGAGAGGGGTGAATAGGACATTAAAATTAATTACAAGGAATCACAGAATAAAGATGATTTCTAGGATAACCAGTTTTCTCAAAACTTGATTCGAAGATGGTTATATAGCAACTCAGAAAATTGAACAGAGGCAAAAGATTGAAAGCAGAGTTTAAATAATTCAAAACATAAGGCAGACAAATTTCATCAAATAATTCAAACTCATATCAAATATGAACAATTAACTAAGCATGAAGTACGAGATAAGAGCTTAAGAAATTGAAATCACAACTAGCTTGATAAACACTTAGAGTAGAAAAGCTGATTATGCAGTAAAGATTAAAACATAAAGCAAATAATCAATAGAGTATTAAAAAGGAAAGAGAGAAGAGATCAAGCCCATAATTTTTATAGTGGTTCGGCCAAAATAGAGCCTATGTCCACTTTCCCAAGGCTGGGGTTCAACTATCAACAAGGTTATTTGTCCAAGTTTCTTCAAGCTTCTTACAGTAATGGTTTTACCAAGAGCTTAACCGGTAAACTCTCTCTCTAGTTTCTCAAGAGCTCACTATAAATTCTCTCATTCTGTCAAAAGAAGGAAGAAGTCACTCCCCAAATTCCCTACAAAATTTGTTACAAAAATCCTAGAAGGATATAACACTCACAATTTTACAACTCTCACAGAAGAATTTACACAAGTAGTACAGAGTTGGTAAAAGAGACAAACAACTAGTTTATGACAGAAAGCTTTTTCTTCACAATTTTTGATGGATTCTCTTTTTGTTCATCCAAACCTTGGGTCTTCATTTCTATATTAGCAGATAGAAGATGAACATTGCAAATGGGCTGGGTTTCTGCTTGCTTGATTTGTGGTCTTAATCACCAAATCAGAGATAATATCTCAAATTGAGAAATAATCTCTTCTTTTCAAAAACTTTCTTTGTATAGCATTGGTTTCATTTCTTGATGCTGAATTCTCTCTAATTTGAATTCCTTTGATGGGTTTCCTTCCAACATCTCTGAAGTCTATTGGGCTTCTGACTTAGATAGTCTACAAATTTACTCTTTGAGGCTTTGTCATTAGCATCTTCATTTTAATGTAGAACCATTTCATCATTTGTTCTAACACTGGAGCTGGTTCTTGCAACTAGGGAACTGGTTATGTCTTTGACCCAACAATCATCACTTAACTTGTTACTAACATACACACTTGAACAATTATGAGGATAGTGATAATTAAGGTTATTTGTTATCATTGAAACTAAGGTTGGAGAACTGTGTGACTAACACCTTCTCTTACCTTTATCCACTAAAATTTCATTCTGAGGCCTCTTTTCCAAAATTCTTGCCTCGGGAAAACCCACATTTTGAATGGACAATGTGTACGCAAGACTTAGTATCACTACAAGGAGAAGTGGAAGAGCAATCAAGCAACACATGTAAGAGCTTCATCAATGTCTTCATAGATTTTTCATCAGTAAACATCGCCGAAGAAGTTTCTAGTTTGAAAGGAACAAGATGAATTGTAGAGAAATAAAGAGAAAGAGGAAGGTTTAGTTTTAAAGGGGTTGCACTTTGGATTGAGAGGAGTATGTTGAACAATTGAATTGTTGAAGAAATGGGAAGAAGACGCTTCATTCTTAAACAATTGAAAACCGCTAGGTCCATAACGTTGGCTCCCAACAAGTTTTGGCTATGTGAAGGAGCTCGCTTGGTTTACGTGTAATTATTATACGTTAAGTTACCAAATAAATAAGTTAAAATTGTATATTAAACATATGTAACTTAAGCCCTTAAAGTACGTAAGTTTTTTTAAGAAGTAAGTAATATGCATGGATCATAGAAAAGAAAATAGAAAATATGCATGTAGACTTTACAATGGTATTGATAGCTTCTTTGGTGGTTACAACTTGCTACACCTAAGCCTTCTTCAGAATCCTAGAAAGAGTATAATTAATCAATTAAAATTTTCTGCTCATTTTGTTGATTAAAAGGTTTAAGTATAATACCACTAAAGTGGCTTGAGATTAAAAACTTTTATTTGCTTACCTGTTTAAAATCCTTGTTTATGATTCTTAAGAAGTGATCAGCTGCAAGAGTGCGGAGAGTTGGACAAGGAAACCATTTGAAGCATAAAACTACATTCAATCAAAAGAAGAAATCATACCAATCAACTTTAGATCAATATTTGCTTATTTATAAGGATCACTGTTTCTATCTTCATTTGCTGCAAAGGCAGGGCAAAATATATTGTTTCACCATAAGACAGAAGATAGAGGTTATGGAAAAGTTCAAAAACTTCACTACTAGGTTGATGGATGGATGCAACAATCGTCCTTTGAATTCTGTCCTTGGGATTTAAACTGACAAATCAACTCAGAATGATAGAAAGCAGCCCAATACAGAAGCTATTGATCAACTTGTTGTGTAAAACTCTAACGCAAGTGTACGTTCTCGTTTCCAAGTAATAGAGTGAAAGTAGAGTATCGTCCCACGAAGACTATGACTAATAAGTACCAAAATTGAGTGTATTAGTGCACGTTATCATTTCCAAGTAATAGAGTGAAAGTAGAGTATTATCTCACAGAGACTGTACTAATAAGTACCAAAATTGAGTGTATTCTAGTTTTATCTAGACAATCAATAAGTGATAATCTAAAGGCAAAAATATTAAATCAGTAACGAGTAGAAAAATGGATGAGAAATATCTAGGGCTTTTTATTTCACCATAGCTATTCCGATTTGCTATTCTTAATTCATTAACCAAGAACAATCTTCCTAATTGCTATCCAAGAACCCTAAATGTTTTATTAGCCTTTCCCAAGGTCAAAAAAAAATATCTCTAAGTTGTGAACCCATTATATTCCTATGTGAATTGTGAATAACCTAGAAATTCACTTAATTCTTTGGTTTTCTTCAATTAACTACATAGGTCATGGAGGTATATCTCTATCCTACATGTAACCTATGTTCTTAATCCCTAGGATCCTTAATTATAAATTACCTCCCGGACTCATTGCAATTATCTAATCAACTAATTGGTGATCAACCAATAAGAAGCATGAAGAATTAAGAATAAGAAGACAATTAATAAAGGAGTTATTGAATTAAAGAAATAGAGAATCACAAATCATCCTAGCTAGGCTTCATCATAGCCCTAGAAGGGAATTTAGTTCATAACAGTAGATAAGAACATGATTACATAGAAATTAGACATAAGAACAAGAGAAAAAGATGAGAAAAACTCTTAGAAGCTAAGAATCAATGACGAAATCCCAATCTTGGAGCTTAATCTTCCTTCTCTTATTGCCTCTTGTGTAAAAACGTGTGGAACCCTTTTTTAGTTATTAAAAGTCCTATTTATATGTTGTAGGAAGTTTAAAACAAAAAGGAAATAAAATAAGTTACAAATCCTAGTGAAAATAGAAGTCCTGGAAGTCAAATCACGAGTTAGTTCTTGAAGAGCTACAGCCTCCGGATTGGGCGCTGCAGTACCTTGGCTTCTATCTGGAACATGGGTTCTATCAAAGATGGGTGCTACATTGCCTAAGTCCCTGGTTATTGGGTGACAGATCAATTTCCCAAGCACTGCGGCGCCCTAGCTCCTGGTCCATGGTGTTCTTTTTTTCATTTAGGGCGTTACAGTGCTTGCTATAGGGCGCTGCGGCACCCTAGCTGCTGGAAATTCAGTGTTTTGCATGCAAAGCAGCGTTGTAGCATTGGGATTGGGGGCTGCGGCGCCCAAGCTACTACCGCCAATCAATTTTTTTAGAAATCTTCTCTTTTTAACACCAAAAAACAGCAAAATGACTTCCACAGAATTCTAACATGCAATCCTATCAAATAAACAATTAAAGATCAAAATCATACCTACCATAGCTTAGAACTAACAAAAATCAAGCTAAATTAGTCATAAGATAAGCGGTACAAGTCTGACTTATCAAACACCCCCAAACTTGAGATTTGCTTGTCCTTAAGCAAAAACTAAGACAAAGAAAAACATTAAAATCAACTCTATAACTACTAAATAACCATTTAGCTTTACTTCCACATTAAGTCTAAAAAATAACAAAAAGTTAGAATTCAAGGAATCATGATAATATAAAAAAGGTGTATGACTCAATGCAAATTCCTTCAGACTACATACTCCATGAATGTGTGTGTGTGTATCCATGCATTTTGATCTAATTAGATTTGAATTGAGTTATACATGCTTTTCTCATTAACGTGGACCTCTTTATAGAACATAAAAGGAATCTCCATAGGCTAGTTATCATGCCACCCTCCACTAATGTAGGCTCATTTTCAACATTAATGATCAAAATGACTTTCTAAGAATGTAATGTAAGGCTATGGTTAGAGTGTGGTAAAAAGTAATCAAAATAGCTCATTTTATCCATGACACACCACCTAAACTAAGATTCTAGAGCACTTTCTCACTAATCTTCACCTGACTTTTTCACTAGCTTCCATTATTTCTTTGCCAACTACCTTGATTCTTTCTATTTACTTTCATTTGATTATGCTTATCTTCACTCTTTCTTTTTCTTGAATGGTTGATTTCATCCCCAAACTTTTTTTTTTTCCAAGGGATGAATCAACCTTTTCTTTTATTTATTTTTCATGAACATCAAGTCAAGAAGCAACAATCTGCTTTTGTATTTTTCAAGGTTCAAAACTCCACCCATCCACCCTTATTTTTCTTTTGCTCTCAATATTTTTTCCTAGCATCGGCATGTGTCATGAATGTAAGGTTAGAGAAAATATTGGAGGTCTACATTAAGGTACATGTTGACAAAGAAAAAAGGCTATGTTTTAGACTCAAGTGTGGTGACTAAGGGTATTAATAATGCATAGGTTAGCTTGAAAGGCTCAAATGAATCAAGTGGCATTCAAACTAGTTCTTGAGTCCTATGAGGTCAAATGATTACTAAGCATGCATAAATCTTCTTCAAAATACTATTAAATGCAAATGTGCAAGGTCTTGTGTTCAATTGTGTCAAGGAGATCTAAGTTTAGTAAGAAATCACAAAAGAGTCAAACATACACCATCAAAATATGCATCATTTTCCAAAAATTCTGAATAGCTACTTAAAGATTTTATCATTGACCTTAGGGTTTCAAGCTTCATTATTATTCAAAACANATGAGGTCAAATGATTACTAAGCATGCATAAATCTTCTTCAAAATACTATTAAATGCAAATGTGCAGGGTCTTGTGTTCAATTGTGTCAAGGAGATCTAAGTTTAGTAAGAAATCACAAAAGAGTCAAACATACACCATCAAAATATGCATCATTTTCCAAAAATTCTGAATAGCTACTTAAAGATTTTATCATTGACCTTATGGTTTCAAGCTTCATTATTATTCAAAACAATACACGCACAATTAAAAACTACTAAGTAAACAACCTAAAATAAAAGAAAATAAGGGAAAATAGAGAAATTCAGCAATTTCCACCCTCAAACTTAAAACTAACATTGTCCTCAATGTTAAGCAATGCAAAGAGTAAAGGATAGAGGACTCCCCTGGATGGATTAATGTTCTATTGGACTAGAAAATGATGCTGAAAATCTGGCCTTTTTCGCATATGAACCTTTTTTTTTTTTTCAAAGGAAGCAGGGCACTGCGGAGCTGAGGCCAGTGCTACGGCGCCTTGGGCTCTGTTTGGTTTTTCTTGAGGAGGTAGCAGCTGGCGCTATGACATCCGTATTGGGGGCTGCGGCATTTTATTTGCTGTCCACTTTGTCAAAAACACTTTCATGCACTTTTAAACTCCTTGGAACCCCTAAACTTACTTCAACACCTAAAAATTAACAAAACCAAAGAAAAATTAGACCTAATAACAACTAAAGACTAAAGAAATCTAAGAATTTAAACAAAAACTACAGGAAGAGTTTAGAAAATGGGTTACCTCCTAAAAAGCGCTTAGTTTATAGTCCTCAACCCAACTTTCTTTCGAATATGTCAACCATGATCAAAGAGAGTGGTGGAAGATTTCTAGAACTTTGCTCCACCATCACTATGAGCCTTAGATTGTTGCTCATTCTCCTTTAATCTCCATACCTCGTTTCCATCTCCAAAGCAAGAAGACTTCTTGAGGTACTCTAAAAAGATCTTTTTGAATGAAAGTTTCTTTTTTCTTTTTGTTCTTATAAGACTCAACTCGAGGTAAGGAACCAGCCACTTGCTTTGTGGGGATTTTCACATCTTGAAACTCTAAGTTAGGTGGCTTTTCCTTCTTAGACATCCCCTTAATACAAGCTTCAATTGGTTTCTTTAAGGAGTTTGCTTGAGCCACTTCTTTAGTGCTTCCTTCTGTTGTGTCAATTTTGAAGCACCTATTCTCTTCATCCAGGTGTTTAGTTTCCTTGGACACTTTGAAGCAAACTTGATCAACTTGAACTCTCAAAGTGAGTTGCCCTTGCTAAACATCAATGAGAGCTTTCCTAGTTGCTAAGAATGGACGACCAAGACTGATGGAGATTTCTTGGTCTTCCTCCATGTCTAGCACAACGAAGTCCGCTAGGAAGATGAACTTGTCCATTTTCACCAATACATCCTCAAGGATTCCCCTTGGATATTTGACTGATCTATTCACCAATGTCAAGGAGATGAAAGTTGGTTTAACTTTTTCTATACCCAATTTCCTGAAAATAGAAAGAGGCATAAGGTTAATACTAGCACCAAGATCACAAAGTGCCTTACCAAAAGATAAGTTGCCACTAGTGCAAGGAATATTAAAACTCCCTAGATCTGTTAATTTTGGTGGCAATTTCTTCAGTAAGATTGCACTGCACTCCTCAGTAAGTGCCACAGTCTCAAAGTCCCCTAGCTTTCTCTTGTTCGTGAGAATCTCCTTGATGAATTTGACATAGTTTGACATTTGTGCCAAGGCCTCCACAAATAGAATGTTTATGTGGAGTTTCTTGAACACCTCAAGGAACTTGGAGAATTGTTGGTCCAAGTTTTACTTCTGAGACTTGTGAGGGAACAATATGCGGGGCTTATATGATGGAGCATTATCAGGAAAAAGTATGGACTTGGATTTAGTCACCTCCCCTTTTTGAAGCTCTTCAATAGGTACAACAACTTCCTTGTTTGCTTCAGGTACTTTTTCTACCACTATAGATTTCTTCTGAGGCTTCTCCACAACTTTATCATTCCGAAGAGTTATGGCATTGACTTGCTTCAGAATTGCTAGGTAATGTGCCTTGATCTATAGAAGAGAGAATATTAAAACTTTTCCCAACTTGTACCTCTAAGTTGTGGATGGAAGTAGCTTTGTTTTGCAAAGTAGTATATGTCCTTGTCATGAATTGAGTAGTGTTCACTGTCAACTGAGCAAGGGCATCTTCTAATGAAACTTCAGGTGATGGTGGCTGAGGTTGGCATTCGGATGGATTAGCCACATTTTGAGAGTTCTTCCAAGAGAAATTAGGGTGGTTTCTCCATCCGGGATTGTAAGTGTTGAAATATGGTGCACCATGCCTATTAGAATTTTCCACAAAGTAAGCTTCCTCAAGAGATGGTGGGCCATTCCTGTTTATCATTGGACAATCTGCACTAGAGTGATCGCCATGACATACTTCACATTTGACTTGAGAAATGTGGATGACATTGGTTGTTAGAGTGCCTAATTGCTTTGCAAGAGAGTCCATCATGGCATTAAGAGCTGTGATGAGATCAACTACATCCATCCCATAAGCTTTCTTAGTTGGACCCCTTTCAGAAGGCCATTGGCGAGCATTTGCTACCATTTGGTCAAGTAACTTGAAAGCTTCTTCATCAGTTTTCTCCATTAATGATCATCTTGCAATAGCATCAAGTAGAGTTCTAGTGGACCCATTCAAACCATTGTAGAAATTTTGAATTTGGAGCCACTCTGGTAAACCATGGTGTAGGCACTTCCTTAATAAGCCCTTAAAGCTCTCCCAAGCTTCATGTAATCCTTTCATATCCTGTTGCACAAAGGTATTAATTTTATTACGCATCTTGGCTATTTTTACTAGTCAAAAAAACCTCACCGAAAATTGCTTTGTCATTTCATCCCATGTATTGAATTCCTTGCCTCATCCTTCAGTGAAAAGGGAAATAGGCATAGTCGAATGGCGTCGTCAGTGGAGACATTATACTTGAAGGTGTCACAAATCTCCAAAAATCCGACCAAGTGTACATTTGCATCTTTAGTTACTAACCCCCCAAATTGGTTGACTTGCATCATCTGTATTACACTAGCCTTGATCTCAAATTGGTTGGCTTGAATTGGTGGCCTATTGATCCCTGAGATAGAGGCTGACCCCTTAGGAATTCCATAATCTTTCAATGCTTTCTGAGCCATTACTGGTACCACCACTGGCTCTCTATTTTGCTTGGTGTCTTCCATAGTGATTTGAGCTGGTCTAGAGACACTTCTTCTTTCCCTTCGGTATTTCTTACACATCTTCTCAATTTCATAATCCAAACGTAGTAGATTACCGTGCCCTGCACTTCTCATACATTAGAGACACTACAAGAAAAAAGGTCTTTCTTCATGGACAAAATTGGTGAGAAACGCGTTTCTCACAGATTTTCTCATAGACTTTAGGGCACGAGAAAAACCCGCATGACAAATGGAATTTTGTTTCATGAGAAAATTTCTCACTACATTTCTCATGGACTTGCTTTTGGCATGAGAAAAATTGTAAAAAAAATTTCTCACAGATTTTTTTACATGATAAAATTCACAAGTTTTTTTTAAGTTCATAAATGTGTAATTTTTTAAAAATAATTAACTAATAGTTTCAATTAAACCATTAAATTTTATTGATGAAATGTAATTACAATTTATAAATGTTATACAATGAAAGAAAAAAAAAGGATACTACAATATAAACACTACACCCTAATCTCTGATGTCGTCGTCGTCTCCTAAGTCCTCAACTGAGTCATCATCATCATTAGTCGAAGGTTGTGGGGCCGCATCGGATGTCCCACTATGACTCTGTTGCAATAACTGTGATAACATCGTAGCCAGTTGCTCTGTCGACGTGCCGGATCCTCTGAAAGCTTGGACCAGTGGCACCAGCTGGCAGAGCTCCTGCATCTCCTATGACATGGCTGCCATCTGGGACAAAACCTCTGACATCTGAGGATGTGTCGGGTCGAAGGGCTGGGAACCTAGTCCACGGGTTGAGTCCAATAGGCCGGCCTCAGAACCCATGCCATAAACTTGGCCCTTCTTGTTCTTCTCGCCAACGACATCGAGTCGTATCTCGTTGTCGTTGACAGAAGACGAAGAGGACTGGGCCTAGCTGTTAGAACAGCGCCTCTCATACCCAGTATGCATAGATAAAAGCATAAAGTTAAGAAATAATAAACTTATAATTAGGATTTTTAAACCTCTTAAACAACTTCTAGTTTACTTGCATAAGTAAACTAAGCCCATGGATGGACCTAGCCATTGTTGGCACTATGCCAGAGCTGACGAAAAACCTTCGGTGTGTTGGGCTCTCTCCCCAACTCCTCATCTACAAAAAAAAAAAAAATCATTAGTAAACAAAAATAACTTAATTTTTCTTAAACATATCTTAAATGAAAGATAGTTTTTAAATAAAAAAACTTATCAGCCTCCTCGTGTTCGAAGATGGTGATTGAACCGCCCCTATGCTAGATTTGGCCCTGATCTAAGGAATGGTTCTTTTTGTTTTACTCCGAGACCGCCCTATACTCTTCGGAGGCCCATTTGATTCTCAGGGCCCCCAGCACAGAAGGCAACAACCAGTCACCCTTTGACTTCCTCTTCCTAATGTCTAGGAAGGATGCGTGAATGTTATCGCTACACTTTGTGAGCTAAATCTTACGAATCTAGCTCTCAAACTATGGGTCCCAAATACATCTCCTCTGCATTAGAAAATAGAAAATCAAGGTTAGTAAAATTGAAATTAAGTTAGGTTAAAATTAAATTAAATTAATTAAGTTGAAATTACTACCTTGACTCTGTCCACTAGAGTTCATTCACCTCATTAGGAAAAGAGGTGAGATCGGTCCAGTCGCTCTCATATTTCGACTTATAGATAGTCAAAAGAATGTTAATGGGCTCCTTAGACAGAAGAAAGCTGCACAAAAAAATAAATAAATTCTTATCAATAAGAAATAATAAACTTCAAACGATAAAAAATATCAAAACTAGGCATTAGAAAAATACGTACTCCTTCTCCTGTATGGCCAGATCCACATCCGACCATTAGCCATTCAGGAGCCGGGCAATGGAGACTTCGAAATACTCGGTGTGGCACGCGACGACCCTGCAGCCGCCAACACTGTGGATCCTGGAGTGGGGGCTCCTGATGAGTTCCTCTAATGTGTCGCATTGGGCGACAGTGTGCGTGCCAACCCCGAGGCCGACATAAACAAGGACAAGGCCAAGTCGGTCCGAGAAGGCTAAGCCACAGCCATGCCCATGTCCATCCTTGAGGGCTCAAATGCTGGAGATGACCGCCGGTAATTGTTTGACATCTGTCATACAAAAAAAAATATTAACAAGACAATTATGTATACAATAAAAACCTTAAACTCTCATAACCCAAACCCCAAACCCTAATCCTAGACCCATTACATCCTACATCCTAAATCCTAAACCCTAAACTCTAAACACCAAATCCTAATCCTAGACCCCTTACTCCTACACCCAAAATCCTAAAACCCTAAACCCTAATTTAAACCCTAACCCTTGACCCCTTAAACTCTAAACCTTAAAATTAAAAGGCCATAAACTCCTAAACCTTAAATGCTAAACCCTAAAATTAAAAAACTCTAACCCCTAAAACCCAAACTTCTAAACCTTAAAATTTAAAAAAAAAACCCTAAACCCTTAGCCCCTAGATCCCAAACTCTTAAACCCTAACCCTAAAATCAAAAATCCTAAAACCCTAAACCATAAATAAAAAATTGGGCAAAGTCTCCCCTAAAACTTAAATATTTCAGAAATTCAAGATTTCATACAAATACACAGAATCGCAATCACAAAATCCCAAATCCCATGACCTGATGTGTACACAAATTAGTCCACCCTCTTTGTTATAACAAAGGTCAATCCATAAATCAAAAACCATATAAGATAACAACACCTTTAAGAAATAATAATCTCAAAGGAAAATACTAGGATGCTTCAATTAAATGTCCCATACTCACACATGGTAGTGAGATTGCTTAGGATTCAATTAGATTTCTGAGCTCAAATAGCAAACCTAAAGCCTTTCACTCTTGTTAAAATGACAAATCTCAAGCAAGCTATCAAGGCAAACTTCACTCTTGCACCACAAGCATGTAAATTTTATCAAGGCCATGAACCGAAACTCAAAAGGCTATAATCAAATTACTAAAAACAAAAAAAGCAAGAGTATGAACAATCAAATCTTAATGCATGGGAAGCATGATAACCTATTCCAACTAACACAGAACATAAACATTTCTTCACATTGCCCTCTGCTGCCATGCAATTAAAATTTACAAAATCCTAAATCCAACCACTCAAAACAACTAATAATATCAAGAGAGAAATTCAAACACCTAAACCGCATACATTATGAATCAAATCCTGAATTACCCAACTAAATTAATTGGAATTTAAACCCCAATCACCAAAACTTCATACATCATCAAAATCCCCTATTCCTAACAACAAATTAATCGGAATTTAAACCCATCCAAATTAAATTAAGACCGAGTTAAATCCTGCTCAAATAAACCCCAAACCAATTTCAAAACAATAAACAAGGGAAATCAAAAACAATGAAGGAAACACCATACCGAGTGAGAGAGAGAGAATTCGAGAGTGACAGAGAGTGAGGGAGGATGAGCAAGAAGGAAACACCACCCTAATCGCCACCGTAAAGAGAATCACCACTGTCCAGCAACCCTTAAACACCACCGGAATTATGATGCCATTTTAGAACTAGGGGATTTCTAATTTTGGGCTAAGGGTTGAATGAGAGTATGAAAGAAGAGAGATTGAATAGCAGAGATAAAACCTAGATTTTCTCATGGATTTACTCACGAAAAACTTGTCGGTGAGAAACCAATTTCAAAATCCTGCTTAATTGAAATGGTGCATTTTGCTTCGCATGGAAATTTTTTGTTTCTGACAGTCCTTTTCTGTGAGAAATGATATGATTTGGATTTTCTCATGGACATAAATTCGTGAGAAACTTTTCTAGCCCATTTCTCTCGGTTTTTCTCATAAATTTCTGACGATATTTCTCACAGACGGTAATTTCGTGAAAAGATCTGTGAGAAATTTTCAAAATTTCTATTTCCGTGAGAAATCCTCATGTTTTCTGTCAGAAGTTCTGACGGAGTTTTCTCCCGTGAGAAAATCATTATTTTCTTATCGTGAGAGAATTCCTGAAAAACAAATAGCACAAGCGTAAAACAGAAAAAATAAAGATCTAAACTAAAATTAGACTACCTTAGTATTGATATTAATATACGCATAGTGTATGTTATCGTTTCCAAGTAATAGAGTGAAAGTAGAGTATCGTCCCACGGAGATTGTAGCTAATAAGTACCAAATTTGAGTGTATTCTAATTTTATCTAGACAATCATTGAGTGAATATAAGTGATAATCTAAAGGCAAAAATACTAAATTAGTAACGAGTAGAAAAATGGATGAGAAATATCTAAGGCTTTTGATTCCCTCATAGCTATTTCGATTTGCTATTCCTAATTCATTAACCAAGAATAATCTTCCTAATTGCTAGCTAAGAACCCTAAATTATTTATTAGCCATTTCCAAGGTCAAACAAAAATATCTCTCAGTTATGAACCCACTATATTCCTATGCAAATTACGAATAACCTAGAAGTTCACTTAATTCTTGGGTTCTCTTCAATTAACTACATAGGCCATGGAGGTATAACCTTATCCTACATGCAACCTATGTTCTTAATCCCTAGGATCCTTAATTACAAATTACCTCTCTGTCTCATTGTAATTATCTAATCAACTAATTGGTGATCAAACAATTAGAAACATGAAGAATTAAGAAGAAGAAGACTATTAATAAAGGAGTTCTTGAGTTAAAGAAATAGAGAATCACAAATCATCCTAGCTAAGCTACATCATAGCCCTAGAAGGGAATTTAGTTCATGACAGTAGATAAGAACATGATTACACAAAAATTAGACATAAGAACAAGAGAAAAAGATGAGAAAAACTCTTAGAAGCTAAGAATCAATGACGAAATCCCAATCTTGGAGCTTGATGTTCCTTCTCTTCTTGCCTCTTGTGTAAAAACATGTGGAACCCTTATTTAGTCATTAAAAGTCCTATTTATATCTTCTAGGAAGTTTAAAACAAAAAGGAAAAAAAAAAAGTTACAAATCCTAGTGAAAATAGGAGTTCGGGAAGTCAAATTACGAATTGGTTCTCGGAAGGCCATAGCCTCCTGATTGGGCGCTGACGTGTCCTAGCTTTTGTCTAGAACATGGTTTCTGTCAAAGATGGGTGCTGCATCGCCCTTGACTAGGCTCTGTGGCGCCCAAGTCCCCGGTTATTTGGTGATCGATCAATTTTCCGGGCACTGCGGCGCCCTAGCTCCTAGTCCCTAGTGTTCTTTTCTTCATTTGGGGCATTGTGGCATTGTGGCACTTGCTATAGGGCATTGTGGTGCCCTAGTGATAATTCTATGAAATAGAATTATTACAACTCCAATTATGCTTAAGTTAGATAGTTCTTAAGTTAGTTTTGCATGAATGTGTGCCATTTTTATCTTGTTATTTAGTAGACTTAGTTAGTTGTCAATCTTTTAGTTTTATTTCATTTTCTAGCATGTTTTAGTTCATTCTTATTCCCCTTTGATTGTTTTTACAGGTTAGAGCATTAGGAGATTGAAGTTGGAGGTTCAATGTAAAGAATCAAGTTGGTGAAAGGCACTGAGGTGCCAGCACCTAGCACTGATTACGCAGCGCTAAGCGCCAGAGGTCCAGTGCCAGCAATTTCTCCCAGTAGCCCAGCCCTCAGCGCTAGTTTATCAGTGCCCAGCGCTAGGCCTCCAAAATGCAACACACATTTTCATTAAGCCAGCGTTGGGTTCACAGCGCCCAACACTGGCGCACACTCTGCTGTGTCATTTTGCTGAGTCTTTTAAGTTCTAACCTAATGTTTAGTTAGGGGAGGAAATAGAGGAAAAAAAAAAGGAAGGAGCTGTTAGGGAGCAAGAGGAAAGAGCCAGAGCACTATCGATGATGATTAGGACTCAAATTTCATCTAGTTTTTATTCTCTTCTCTGATGATGAACTCTATTTCTCTGTTCTTCTCTTATTTGACTATGAGTAGCTAAACCCTTTTAGTTAGGGGATTGATGTAGCTTAGTTTTTTATGAAGCTTTACTGTTGAATAATTTTATTTTAATGCAAATCTATTTGTTGGAGTAGATTTTACCATTCTTAATGCATTTGAATGATTGGCCGCCATTTGAATGATTTATTGGCTCATATTGATGCTAGGGATAGAAAGATAGGAGTATGCTCTTGTAATCTTTACCATAAATCAGGTTAATCTAGGAATGGATAACTTAATTTATGTGGTCTTGAATTAATTTCCTTAAGGCTTAATGACCTAGACAAGTTAATTGAACCAAGGAATTGGGCAATTAATTGGGACATGGAGGATTGTTTCTCCAAGGGATTAGGATCAATCAAATTAGGGACATTGGTCAACAACAAAGGATTTGTATCTAGAATAATTTATTCTTCAGTGATTTAAAGGTTATTTTGTCTATGAAATAACCGAAATCAAAATTGAGCGAAATCAACCCCTAGTCTTCTTTTGTTCATTGTTAATCTCTTAGTTTGATTGCTATTAAGTTGCTTTTACTTTACTATTCAGCTTTAATTAATCAATCGTTTGCATCCACATTTTTAGAGCTTTCTTTGATCCAAATTATTGATCTTTCCAAATAGAATCATTATTGGCGAAATTGGTAGTTGCTAGCATTGATCCCTAAGGACGATACTCCACTCATCTTTTTACTACTTGTGTGACCTAGTACACTTGTCAGTAAAAATCACATCAAGTTTTCGGCGCTGTTGCCGGGGATCGACGGTGTATAAGCAATATTAATAGTAACCAATAGGGTCCTAGTTTGGATTTTTAATTTTCTGTTAGTTAACCTGATTCGAATGGTTTGCTGTTTGTTGAATTCTATTTCTCTAAACTGCTGGTCTTACATTGAATTTTGGTGTATGCGAGGTACTCTTGATTCTAGTTCATTACTTTTTGATCCTGAGGTTGAAAAGACAACTCGAAGACTTTGTAAGCATATTAGAGAAGCAAGACAAGCATAATCTGTAATCATGACAGACCTGAATCAGAATCCTCCAATTCAAAAAAATCAGAATAGGGTGGCACAAAACCTTCCTAATGGGGATCAAGGAAGCCCTCATAATGAAGTCCTAAGTGGAGCCGAGAGCAAGGAAGAGCTTGATATATTGGCAATGCAACAGCTTGCAAGGAATATGATACATATGGCTTTGAGGGAGAACACGGGTTGGAGTTTGAGGGAACACAGGCGTGTCAATGGCCGTGTTCAGTCAACAGAGATGCTGAAGGAGGAACACGGGCCGTGTCAAGCCACCCGAGACATGCTGGTTGGAAACACGGCTTGGAGAATGAAACACATGGGTCGTGTCATGCTGCCAGAGAAAGAACATGGCCTGGAGAATGAGGAACACGGGCGTGTCTTACATCCAGACATACTGGAGGTGAAACATGGGCCGTGTCATAGACCATGTTGTATCAATAAAGTCCTTGGAAGCGAAACACAGGCTTGATCGAGGGTGAACACGGCCGTGTTCATGGCCATGTCACGTTGTTAGAAACCTATGTGTTTTAAGTTCTTTTAGGTTATTTACATTAAGCCTTGCTGAATATTCTCTTTTGCTATTTAAGGAGTGATGAACTGTCGAGGCTCTCCAAATTAGTGAAAGTTTAAAGTCGGTTTACCAAAGCTGCTTGTAGCATAAGGCAACACCAAGTCGAACTAAAGGAATAATCTAGTTAGGGAATCCAATTAGGGAGTTAATTAAACATGGGGGTTTTGTTTGTATAACTGATTAACAGAAATTGATTAAAAGTGGTAAACTGATTTAAGGAAAGCAACCAATCCAAGCCTAACTAATTTTGATTTTATTTCATCCTTGATTTCAAAGAATCCATTTAATTATTAACCTAGTTATTGGCCTTAGAACACATCAAGAAGCCTCTTAGTGCTCTATGGATGTCCACTGGTTAAGTAATCAGAATTTGGATCAACTAAGACTAAATGAATTAAGCAATCATTCAAATCAAGTTTTACCTAAGTCCAGAATCCAGCCAAGGTAATTAATCCGTCCAAAATCTTAGAAACATTAATTAACCTTTAATTTCCTCTTTTATCACATGCAATTCAACAATCAACACATGAAAATCTAAATCCAAATTTAAGCAATTCAAACAGAATATTTCAGAGGATGGAAAGAAGTAGATTAACCACTAAATGAATGACAATCAAAGCATAATCTCAGAATTAATAATCAGAACAGCCAAAACCTGGATTGATTTGAGTAACTAGCCTTCCATCAACAAGAGGAAAAAAGTTTACAAAGAACTTAGAGAAAAAACTTAGAGACTAAAAAAAGTAGAAAAGTTGTCTACAAAATATCCTCCTCAATTTCAGCTGCCTCTTTCTGAGCATATCAACCTCCAAAAATACATGCACACCCAAACTACCCTTAGGTCACACTTATTCCCATGGGCCTTAGTTTTCATTGGGCTGTGGTTTGGGCCTAATTGGACTTGAATTGAGGAAGTTAAGCCCATTTAAGTGTCAACAGGTCTCTGGAACCATCAGCCAACTTCTATAGGAAATAAGACCATCTAAATGACACAATTCAGTGAACCGGTCTTCACGAAAATTTAAAATCTGCATCTTAACTTTCCAATGGGACCAGTTTCAAGTCCATATGACACCTACAGCTCAAGTTATGGTCCAAACACTGCATGCGGGTCAGGATCCTGCGACAGCATCTCTTCTTTGGCTTCCAGGCTGAATATGACCAGGTATACGTCCGAATTAGACTTGGGGCTCTGAATCAAAGTTGTAGAGCTTTCTCTTATATTTCTTACAAGGTAAGATTAAAAATTATTCGATGTCTAGAACTCAAGTTATTTCTGAAAAACAGAGAGTGCATAAAATGCTAGTATTGCTGAAAAATACATTTAGGCCCAATTGGATCCAAACTCATGAAATCTAGCCCAAGCCCACTCAATTCAGCCCAAAAGAGGTTTAAAAGACTAAATATGAGGGTTAACTACTGTATAAAAAGTATGTTCATCAAGGAGCTGAGGCCTTTGTCCTCAGATAACCAATTAACATTTTGATAATAGAAATTGAGAGTTTCTCTCTTGTTCTCTCTATGGAGAGCTTAAGCCATCTAGGGGGTCCTAGCATGGTGAAATTGAACCTTATCACTCTCCTCCTAATCTAGAGTGTGACGGTTTATTCACTTCTTCATCTTGTTCATGTTGATTGTTGATTAATTTGGGTTAAGGAGGGTTAGTTAAGCTATGCTGAAACTAGGTTGCCTAACTTGATAATCAAAGGTCTTCACCTATTTCCATTTCATCTTTGCTTGTTTTTCTATTATTCAATCTTCTTGGGATCCTTGGCTAATTTGGATTGGACTTGGCTTGGTTTCTTCAAGTGGATCCACATCAATTGGTATTAGAGCTTTTGCTCCAAGAAAGGTTGGCATCTATCTTAAATTTCTATTGATAATCTTGTTTTCATCTTTAAAAACAAATCTAAAAAATTCATTTATGGTTTGTACCATCCATGGATTCTTTGAGCTTGAACTAAGTTGGATCTTGTTATATCAAAGGTCTTTGGGCTTGGATTAATCGAATTCCTTTTGTTTGAATCAAATCTAGGCAGTTCTGAAATTTCTAGGTTTCTGCATTGTTGCTAGTTTTCTGCCATTGTTGAACACCTCTTATTTCTTGAGAACTGAATTTGATTTGTTTGTGCCTTAATTCGGTTCATGATTGAATAAGTTGATGGATTTCTGAATTTTAATTTGAGTTAGATGAATGAACATTACCTTGAGTTTTAATTGATTTCACGTTAGATTTTTGTTAAAAATCTTGTTGTATGCTCTTGAATTTGGCTTGAATGAATGAGTTCTTCATGAACTTCCATGGCTGAATGCTTCCAAATCTGAGTTAGTTATTCTTTTCAAATATTTCCCATTGTGTCCCTGTCAACTGCCAGTAAGGCCTAGTTTAGCATTCTACCATTTCATTTATTTTGGATTAATTGATTAATCTTACTTTAATCTAAAGGAAATTGCTAAGTTGTTTTGAAATACTCCTTAAGTGTGGCTAAAATCTATATCTTGGGGTAAATTAGCATTTTCTTAAGCTTAGTTCGAATTATGGACAAAGTTAGAAATTGGAAAAGTTGAACATGACCGTGTTCATTAAAGTGAGGGTCGTGTCCTAAGGGTAGAGAGGGAACACGGGGCCGTGTCATTTTGACTAGAGTCGTGTCCTGGCCGTGTTAGGCACATAAAAAGGGCTAAGTGTGGAACACGGGGCCGTGTTGTTTTGGCCAGAACCGTGTCATGGCCGTGTCAGGCAAACAGAGAGGAAGGAGGGTTGAACACGGGCCGTGTCATGGCCGTGTCACCTACCGTGTTGTGCCTCCTGGAAGTATATATATATATATATAGAAAAAAAACTCAATTGAGATTAAATACCTTTCAAAAAATAAACCATAAAAGGAAGAAATGTGCCAAAGGTCAAAGGCCTAAGCTAAAGCATACTAGAATTCTCCAAAATTGATTAAGTTTAGGTAAAAGGCTAGCTACCTTGTTTTTGGCCACCAAAGTGTATTTCTTAGTAACTTGGTCTATTTACTATTTGGATTGAAATTGGAATTTGTTCTTCATACCTTGTTCTTATTCTATCTTGTGCATGCCACATTACTTATGCATTATTGTTCTTCTTGCATAATCTAGCATTTTGGGTGATTGATTTGGTTTGAACCACTTGTGTTAGTGACTGCCCAGTTGTGCCTTTGCTCACTATTGAGATTATCAAGAGAGAATTGAGTGGTAAAAGGCAAGAGAGGGTGAGATTATTTTTGATAAAAGCCTCAAGGAGAGTCATACACGAGTGAATAGAGGGACAAACACTTGAGTGCCATACACGGAAGAAGTGTGGTGAGGTTCCTTCTTTATTCTAACCACTCTTGTGTAGGTTTTATTCTTAATCATAGAAGAGGAACATGAAACACCAGATTTGAGATTCACATTACAAGCCATGCAGCAGCATTTTGCTAGAATGGAAGTGAGGCATGAGGAGGTGATTGATAGATTACAAAGGCTGGAGAATAGATAGCCAAGAGAGCCAATTCCTAACCGAAGGAGAAGAGAAAGAGATGACCATTATTCTAGTGACAGTTCTGCTGAAATCATTCCTCCAAGAGGACCACACCAGGAAAGAAGATTGGATGATGACTATAGCTCCATTAAAATGACTATTCCTTCCTTCCAAGGCAAGAATGATCCAGAGGTGTATCTAGAATGAGAGAAGAAAGTGGAGCTTGTTTTCAGGTACCACAACTATTCCAAAGACAAGAAGATTAAGTTGGTTACCATAGAGTTTGTAGGCTATGCCTTAACATGGTGGGATCAATTAATGACTAATGTGAGAAGGAATAGAGAAACACCAGTTACCTCTTGGGAAGATATGAAGATTTTGATGAGAAAGAGGTTTGTTCTAAGCTACTATCAAAGGAAATTATACCAGAAACTTCAAGCTTTGGTGCAAGGCTCTAAGAGTGTAGAAGAATACCATAAGAAAATGGAAGTGGCAATGATTCGGGCTAACATTGAAGAGGGTGTTGAAGTAACCATGGCTAGGTTTCTTCATGGGTTGAATAGAGAAATAGCCAATGTGGTTGAGCTCCATCATTTTAGTGACATGGAGGACCTTGTTCATAAAGCTACCCAAGTGGAAAAATAACTTAAAAGGAGAGGTTCCTCAAGGTTTGGGGCAAGTAGTTCAACATGGAAGTCTACATGAAAGAAATACAAAGAGGATGAGACTTCTAAACCAAAAACAGAACTACCTAAGCTTCATGCCAAAGAGCCTACATTTGCCTCCAAAGGTAAAACCGAGACCTCACAAGCTCAAAGGTTAGAGATGTTAAATGCTTTAGGTGTCATGGAGTGGGACACATTGCTTCTTAATGCTCTAACGAGAGAGCAATGATTCTTAGGGGAGAGGAGTATGTGACCGAAAGTGAACACGAGGAGGAAGAGAAGGCTGAATCTAGTGAGGAAGAACATGGTGAGGGTATGACAGCCGAGGAGGGTGAGTATTTGATGGCAATTAGGAGAGCTTTGAGTGCTCAAATGGAAGAAATTGATGAAGCACAAAGAGAAAGTATCTTCCATACAAGGTGCTCAATAAAAAGGAAGGTGTGTGGTGTTATCATAGATGGAGGAAGCTGCACTAATATTGCTAACAAGATTCTAGTTGACAAGCTTGATTTACCCACTACTAACTATCCTAAACCCTATATTCTCCAATGCCTTAATAAAGAAAGTAAAGTGAAAGTGACAAGGCAAGTGTTGGTTGCATTTTCTATTGGGAAGTATGAAGACATGATGTTATGTGATGTTGTCCCAATGCAAGCTAGTCACTTACTTCTTGGAAGACCTTGACAATTCGATCGAAAGGTGACTCATGATTGCTATTCAAACAAAATGTCATTTGTTTTCAACAAGAAGCCCATCACCTTGATACCCATGACTCCAAAACAAATCCTTGAAGATCAAAGAAAGCTTAAGAAAGTTAGTGAGCTTAAGAGCACAAAAGATGGAGTGTTTGAGGGCTTGAGAGATTCTACTTGTGGAGTGGCTGAGAGCTTTAAGAGTAAAAACAAGAGAGAGTGGGTTGAGGGAAAAGAAGACAAGAAAAAGAGAGTGTTTTCTAATTGCTATGCAATTAAGAGAGTGTCCTTTTCTTGTAAAACCATGATTACTAACTCTAACTATTCTTGTCCTAGTGTTGATGTGTCTTCTATGCAGGATATAGAAGAAGAATTCACTAAAGAAATGCATGATAGAGCTCCAATTCTCTTGAAGGCTGAGACATATAAAGCTTCCATGGGTGAAACATATTATTCTCCTAGTCAAATTGTAAATTTGTTGAGTCAAGAATATGTTGAGAAGTTGTTTGATAAAGACCCCAATGTTATTTTTGTTGTTAATGCATGTGATAGAGTAGCAGTAGAGGATAATGTCATAGGTGATTTTGTTCTACTGTCTAGTTCAAATGCAAATTCTTTGGGTCTTGAAAATGTTACTGAATTGCATGCTTTTGATTATGATTATGTGCCTAAAGTTCTTGAGGAGATTGTTTGTTGAAGCTTAGTTAGGCATGATGATTTATTGAGTCAAGATCAAGCAATGTGTAGAAGCAATAAAGTGTTGCATGATTTGTGTTCACCTAGTTCGACTAAGGCTATATGGTTGTCTAGTATGAGCTTAAAAGATTGCCTTAAGTTTTTACATGGCATATCATGTGAATTGAAACATGAGGGTTTGTTTATTGAAAAGACTAATCTCATTTCTTCCTATGTTGATAAGAGTCAAGAGAAAGTCTTCAATGAACAAATGTTCCATGAGGTGAAGCACAAACAAGGTGAGGGAAGTAGAGTGGGTAATATTATGCTTCCAAGGTATTCACATATTCGTACTCTACATACTTATTGGTGGAAGCTTGAGTCTAATGATAAAATATTTATGCATATTTCTATTCTTGCTCAGTTGTTCCATTTATGTGTAAATTATGCAATTGATGACCTTATGATTGGCAAGCTTCTTGTTTGTTTGATGAGAGAGCAACATCCAATTTGTGAATTTTTACAAGAAGGTAAATGTGATAGTCAAAGCTACCTAGCTGTGAAACCTACTTTGTGTATACCATTTTCATTGAACCTATGTTGTTGTCTTCATTTCTCATATTATCATACTATTCTAGGCTCTGGTAGGCATGCATGTGATTATTTTGAACAGTTATATAGTGTGGTAAAAATTTTAAGGTGGAAAAAATGGCATGCTATAGAACCTAGAAAATGGAGAAAGAAGCTTAATATTAAAGAGGGCCGAGAATGCAATGATGTGTTCTATGTGCTCATTAATAAAATTTTTCTTCCTTGTCTCATTAACGTGCTACTCTATATTTTGATCTATAATATTGTCAATTTTTGTAATGAGTCTTTAATATTTACCAGGCCAAAGGGAGGTGTTTCTCTAAAAATCTTCAACGTTATTGTGGCTGACTAGTCTCTTTTTTTTGATATAGATACTTTGGATTTGAGGTCAAATCCTTTTGAAGAGGGAGGGGATGATGGGGATCAAGGAAGCCCTCATAATGAAGTCCTAAGTGGAGCCGAGAGCAAGGAAGAGCTTGATGGATTGCCAATGCAACAGCTTGCAAGGAATATGATACACATGGCTTGGAGGGAGAACACGGGCTGGAGTTTGAGGGAACACAGGCGTGTGATGAAAAATATTTTTATATATTAATAAATCCCAATTTTTAACCTCCTAATCCTATTTTGGGCCTATTTGATTGAGCTTGGGTCATATTTCATTAATTAGGTTCAAATTGGGCTTAAGTGTGTTTTTCAGCATTATTAAGGTTTTGACACTATTCTGTATTTCGGGTATATCTTTATTACTGGATGTCTAAAAATTATGATTCTTACCTTGTAGGAAAGCTAAGAGAATTATATACAACTTTTATTCAGACCTCCAAGGCTAATTTAGACGTTCAGTGGGCAAATTTAACCCAGAAGTTAGAGTAGAGTTGTTGTCACTGGATCCTGACCCGCATGTAGTGTTTGGACCATAACTTGTGTTGTACATGTCGTATGGACTTGAAACCAGTCCCATTGGAAAGCTAGGGCACAGGGCTTCAATTGTTATGAAGGCACATTCAACAAATTATGAAGTTAAGATGGTCTTATTACCTATCAAAAATGGCTGATTAGTCTAGAGACCTATATGGACTTAAATGGGTTTAACTTCCTCAATTCAGGCCCAATTAGGTCCAAACCAGAGCCCATTTGAAGCTGAGGTCCAGAGGTTTAAACTAGGTTAGGGGTAAATTGGGTGTGCATAAAAGTTAGGAGGTTATAATCATAGAAAGGAGGCAGACGAGTTATCAATTCTAGACTAGACAGTTTTAATTTTCTCTCTTGTATTTTTTGGAACTTATTGAACTATGGTTTCTTTCCCCCATTGGAGCTTGGATTTCATGACCATAGAGGAGTAGAATCCTTGTAACCAAGTTAGACTCCTGATTCAATTTGGTTTTGATTTTGAGATTATGTCCTTAATTGGATTAAACTTAATGCAATTTCTTCTTCTTTGAATTTCTGTCTTGCTTTAATCTTTGTATGAATTCATGGAGATCTTTGTGATTTATATGGATATTGAAGTAAGAAATAGAATTTTGATTGATCAATCTTTAATCTGTGGTTAGAATTCAAAGAAGCTATGCTATGCTAATTGATGTTCGATTTTTAGATTAATCACTAATTGCTTAGTCTTTGTGATTACAAGATTAGTGATTGTATGTGGTTAATCGAATCCTGAGTGATAACTCAGTAGGAACAATTGATCATAATTAGAGATTTCAGTTATGATTAAACTCAACTAGTAGTGTTGCATTAGGACTTAATCACTCATGTTAATTTAGGATGAATTAAACCGGTTTTTGATGGATGTCCAGCTAGGTTACGTCTTTAATCAACTGCATTAATCTTTGTCTAATTCTGCAATTTACTATTATGATCCTGTTTTACAATCCCCTATTTTTAACTTGAAATTATTGATTACACATTGCATTCCTTGTGAGACAAACCCGGATTATGCCCTCTATTGCATTCTAATTAGGAGATTCGATTTAATTTAATTGGTTAAGACACAACACCAATCAAATTTTGGCGCCGCTGCCGGGGAATGTCAATGTTAGTTGATGATTTCAAGTCCCCTGTATAAATTTTGGTGATTTGGTTCCATTTCCCCATTGTTTTTCCTTTATTTTGGCTTGAATTAGATGATTCCTTGAATTGATTACTTTGTTAAATTCGGATTACTTTCTGTCATTTACTTTATGATATTTAATTTTTGTCATTTATTTTTTGTCGATTACTTTCTGTCATTTAATTTATGTCGATTACTTTATGTCATTTACTTTCTGTCGTTTAATTTCTGTCATTTAATTTCTGTCAATTACTTTTTGTCATTTACTTTATGTCATTTAATTTTTGTTGATTAATTTATGTCAATTACTTTCTGTTGATTACTTTTTGTCATTTAATTTTTGTCGATTAATTTTTGTCAAATACTTTCTGTCATTTACTTTTTGTCGATTAATTTTTGTCATTTTATTTCTGTCGATTAATTTCTGTTAATTAATTTTTGTCAATTACTTTTTGTCGATTATTTTATGTCATTTACTTTCTGTCATTTAATTTTTGTTGATTACTTTCTGTCGATTACTTTTTGTCATTTAATTTCTGTCGATTACTTTCTGTCAATTACTTTCTGTTGATTACTTTATGTCATTTAATTTTTGTCGATTACTTTCTGTCGGTTACTTTTTGTCATTTAATTTTTGTCCATTAATTTCTGTAAATTACTTTCTGTCGATTACTTTTTGTTTTAGCCATTTTCTGTCCCTATTTCTGTGTTGTGTTCCTGTTTTAGTGTGTTTTGGCATTCTGCCATCCTTGTATGCATGACGTATGACTCAGTCTTCTTGTAGTGATTTATGTGATATTGACTGTGAGATTGATAAAACATTTTATAGCCGAAATAGACAATCTAGGAGAAGAGTAGTCATTAATCCTGTTACTAATCTTGTAATTAATTCTGTTGATAATATGATTGAGCATAACATAGATCTTAATGTTAATGATCTATCCTTCAACATATATAACTATGATTGGAAAGATCATACCAATCTGACATATGACAATGCAGCGCCTCCACAGCAATATTGGCAACCATTCGAGCAGCCTATGCAATAACCAAGTTCAACATACACAGAACCTGAACCTTCAATTGAGGACTTGGTGAAGCAATTGGCCACTCATACCATGCAGTTCCAGCAGAGGATAGGGACCGTCATACAAAATTTAGATATCCAGATTGGACAATTGGCATCCTCAACGAGTCAATTGCAGGCCCAAGATTCTGAAAAAATTTCTTCACATACAATTTCAAAACCAACTGAAGAATCTATGTTAGAACCAACTGAACTTCAACTTGAAAACAAACCACAGACAGCAGAGAAAGTAGTCCCTGATTCATTGACCCCAGAATCTGATAGAGCCACTCAGTCCAAGAAGATAGAGGGGGATTTAGTCAAGGAGGTCTATAATGAGTTAGGTACTGATTTTTCTGATTGTGTTGGTTTTGATGATTCTGTGCAGGGCCAATTATATGCTGATTGTGATGGTGAATTATCATGTGCTGTGTGTGCTGAAATCGCTGCATTCTTGAGAGATGGAGATTCTAATAAATCTGGTTCTACAGATTTTGAAGAAAACTCTCAAGAAACAACCCAAGACGAACTTGACACGGCTGCTATGGTTAACTCTACACATTTTTCCACTTTGACACATCCTTATTTTAATTGTGCACTTGCTGAAAATTTGTTTAATCATGATCCTACTCTTGTTGGAATGGTGTATGTATGTGGAGATGTAGAAACTAATGTTGATAGATTAGGAGATTGCATGCTTCTTACTTCTTCACATGCTAGAGCACTAGGAATAGATCATGTTAGAACCTTGATGGCAAGTGAATATTTTGATGTTGGTAGAGTAAGTGTGGGAAATAAATGGGTTGTCCAAGCAAATTATATGTCAAGCTATTCTTTGAATGGCAAGCAAGAGATATTGGTGTTTGCCAATTCTTTGCACGAATTTAAGTGTCATATTGAACCTTGCATGAACAATATATTGTGTGACACTAATGTATTTTGTAAGGATGACCTTAAGCATGACTGTTATAGGCTTAGATTTGTAGGACATAATTATTTTCCTTCTTTTAGACTTATATATGGGAACCATGGATGGTTGTATATACCTAACAAGATTTTTCATGTTTCTCATACTTTAGGTAGGATTGTAAATTCTTTACTACACATTTTCCTTGGTGACATTTTAAATGCTTACTTTGCTGAATTTTTAAATCAAGGGTTAAATATATTTGATTCTAGTCTCATAGTATTTGCTTCATTATTTTCTTTGTCTTTATGCTTTTTTATGTTTTTGTGTTCTTTACAATAATTTCAACTTGGTAGTTTCTTTTAAGGGCTTTGCGAGAGTGGTCTTTAACCTATGTATCTTACTTTGCTTGTTGCAAACATCGTGAAGGAGATCCACTTGCAAGATGTCATCTACCTCCCTTGATAAGGATGTTTATTCTCTCTCTTTTATTTTACTTGTCCTTTTGTGACTGCTGTTAATTGAGAACTGTTGCTACTGTTTTGAAGTTTTTACATTGGGGCAATGCAAAATTTAAGTGTGGGGGAAGTTTACAATCTGTTTTGTGTCTGCTTTTAGTTTTTTATTTTCTGTCATTTTTTTTTGTTTCTGTTTTGATTTTCTTTTTCCTTTATTGTTTTCTGTTTTTAGTTATGTTTGTTGTTTCTGTTTAGTATATTGTTTTGTTATTTTTAGTTTCTTTGATGTCTTCTGTTTAATTGTCAAATTTTTTCTGTTTTAATTGTCTTCCAATGATGTTTTAAAATTTGTAAAGTTGTAAGTTTGAAGTAATTACATTTCAAGGTTCATAACATGATTGAATATTTTGTTTTCATTCCTTAATTTTACATGCTTGATTTTGGATATTGGATTAGTAATTAAAGTTTGATAGATGCATGCCTTGTGAGATTTTGAGCTTTTTAATGGATGGATTTAGCAAATGTGTCATTCTTTTTCTTTCTAGTGTGATTTTCACTCATGAATTTTGATCACTCTAGAACTTGCTTTGATTCTTTNGTTACATTTCAAGGTTCATAACATGATTGAATATTTTGTTTTCATTCCTTAATTTTATATGCTTGATTTTGGATATTGGATTAGTAATTAAAGTTTGATAGATGCATGCCTTGTGAGATTTTGAGCTTTTTAATGGATGGATTTAGCAAATGTGTCATTCTTTTTCTTTCTAGTGTGATTTTCACTCATGAATTTTGATCACTCTAGAACTTGTTTTGATTCTTTTTAAAACTGTATTTTCACTTGCATACATGAACATGATTGAGACATTCTTTCTTGATTTAGCTACTTTGCCAAATAGCCAACCTTGTATTAATTTCCTTTAATTACCTCTTTGAGCCTATTTGCCTATCTTTGGTCTTAGCTCATTATATGCCTATATGAAAAATCATGTTATTACCTTACCTTAGGGAATGAGAGAACATTGGTTCATTATCTTAGAGGAGCTCTTATGCTTGTGAGTAATTAATAATGCAAGTGTGAATATTGTGAAATTTATAGTGCAATGTACAAAGTGAGATGTGAATGAAAGAAAGAAAGAAAAAGAGCCAATTGGTTCAATAAAAAAAAATCAGAATTGTGAAAAGGAAAAGGAAAAAGAAAGAATATGTGAAAAGAAAAGAGAGTATGTTTTACATGTTTGGAAATTGGGAAAAAGTTACATGCTTGTTAATTGAATTCCTCCCCAATGCTCTTTTATTCTCTTAGGGTACTTAGCTTGTCATATCCATATTATTTCTACCATTTACCTTGGTCCTATTGCAACCTTGAATAAAATCCTCTTGATTTGTATATGCATTTGTTTGAGCAGTGAAAACGTAGAAGATAAGCAAGTATATGGTAGTGTATTTCTTCATGAGTTTCATTGAGTGAAATACTTACTTTCTAAACACTTGAGAGATTAAGAGTATATCTTGTGAGAATCTATCATTCTTGACTCATATTTTTCAATTGAAGTTACCTTAATTATTGATTTTGGATGTGAAGAATTTTATTTCATGAATGATGTGACTTCCTTGAATTTTTGAGTGCTCTTCTTGTTTTTGAACTTATGCAATTCTTGAATATCATTGGAAATTTTTTAGTTAGGTTGTTTGTTTTTCCTCGTTTCTGAGTTTTGGAATTCTAGTTTGCCCGAAACGTGCAAAAACTAAGTGTGAGGGAATTTGATGAACAGTATTTTTATATATTAATTAATCCTCATTTTTAATCTCCTAATCCTATTTTGAGCTTATTTGATTGGGCTTGAGTCATATTTTATTAATTAGGTTCAAATTGGGCTTAAGTGTGTTTTTTCAGCATTATTAGGATTTTGACACTATTCTGTATTTCTGGTATATCTTTAGTTCTAGATGTCTAAAAGTTATGATTCTTGCCTTGTAGAAAAGCTAAGAGGATTATCTACAACTTTAATTCAGACCTCTAAGGCCAATTTAGACGTTCAATAGGTCAAATTTAATCCGGAAGTCAGAGTAGAGTTGTTGTCGCTGGATCCTGACCCGTATGCAGTATTTGGACCATAACTTGTGCTGTATCATATGGACTTGAAACCAGTCCCATTAGAAAGCTAAGGTGCAGGGCTTCAATTGTTATGAAGGCCAGTTCAACAAATTATGAAGTTAAGATGATTTTATTGCCTATGAAAAATTGTTAATTAGTCCAGAGACCTATATGGACCTAGATGGACTTAAATGGGCTTAACTTCCTCAATTCAGACTCAATTAGACCCAAACCGAAGCCCATTTGAAGCTAAGGTCCAGAGGTTTAAACTAGGTTATGGGTAAATTAGGTATGCATGAAATTAAGGACGTTATAATAAAAAAAAAAGAAGGCAGACGAGTTATCAATTCTAGACTAGACAGTTTTAGTTTTCTCTCTTGTATTTTTTGGAACTTATTGAACTATGGTTTTCTTCCCCTATTGGAGCTTGGATTTCATGACCATGGAGGAGTAGAATCCTTGTAATCAAGTTAGACTCCTGATTAAATTCGATTTTGATTTTGAGATTATGTTCTTAATTGGATTAAACTTAATGCAATTTCTTCTTTTTTGAATTTCTGCCTTGCTTTAATATTTGTATAAATTCATGGAGATCTTTGTGATTTATATGGATATTGAAGTAAGAAATAGAATTTAGATTGATAAATCTTTAATCTGTGGTTAGAATTCAAAGAAGCTATGTTATGCTAATTGATGTTCGATTTTTAGATTAATCACTAATTACTTAGTCTTTGTGATTACAAGATTAGTGATTGTATGTGGTTAATCGAATCTTGAGTGATAACTCAGTAGGAACAATTGATCATAATTAAAGATTTCAATTGTGATTAAACTTAATTAGCAATGTTGCATTAGGGCTTAATCACTCATGTTAATCTAGGATGAATCAAACCAATTTTTGATGGATGTCTAGCTAGGTTACGTCTTTAATCAATTGCATTAATCTTTGTTTAATTCTGTAATTTACTATTATGATCCTGTTTTACAATCCCTTATTTTTAACTTGAAATTATTAATTACACATTGCATTCCTTGTGAGACAAACCCGGATTATGCCCTCTATTGCATTCTAATTAGGGGATTCGATTTAATTTAATTGGTTAAGCGACAACACCAATCAGCGTGTTGACGGGTGCCGAATCGTACAAAGTTACAATACTAATTGCAACTAAATTGTAGTATAGGATGCAACTAGTGTCGTCTCCCAAGGATTTACCAGAACAACTAATCTACTAAGACTCAAGCATAAACAAAAATATGAGGTTTTGTGTTGAATGCAGTATAATAAGAATTCAGAAAGCAGTAACAGAATTTAATCAAATAAGAGAAAACGTAATCAAACTCAAGCAAGCAACCAAACCTTAATCCATCATTGTTCATTAAAGATTATCCAAAATCTGATTTAATTCTTGGTTAAATATTACCTGGAACCCCTAACAGTAACACTTATAATTCCTACTGATTATCAATCAGGATTCAATTAATCTTGAAATTAAGAATCTAGGCAACCGCTCTATATCACTAAGTGCAGATTAATTTGAGAAACGAATTGTCCAAGTTAACCATATATTAAAAACCTTTAAAGTATGATTATCAATTTGATTACTGTGATGAACCTAATCAACAGATTTAAATTCATATAAAGCATGCAATCAAAGTACCTTTCAATCACATGAAGATGGGAAGAAGCAGTAATTCAAATTGTATTAAATCAAACCCGGATTGAAGCACAGGAACTCTGGATTAGCAAGTCTGGTTCCTCTTGAATTGATTACAGAAGTACTTAGCCCTCCATAGAAGGCTTAAAGAAAAGGTAAAGGTCTAAACTCGAACTCAGGAACAGCAGGCAGCAACTTCTGATGATAATGTGGTGATGTAGTTATTCTCAACAACTTAAGAATAAATATTGGCTGACTGTCTCCTCTAGGTTTCCTAATTACAAAATAAACCTAGTTTCCTAAATCTTTAATGGTAAAATGTGATTAAACCCTAGTGACATGTGTGCTGGCCCAAATAGCAGACGTTGGGCCAATAAACAAGTACTGGTCCAATAGGCAAGCCCAAGGAATGGATTAAGTCAGTGCTGGGCGGATGTAGAAAATCTAGACTTCTTGCACGCAAAATTCAGTTGTCCAGATGTGAGAATCAGCTTCTAGGCTCTTCATATGAAATGTAGCATTTTCTGTAAGCTTTTTTACGAAACTGGAATCACATAATCAGACATCTGCAGCTCAAGATATAGTGAAAAACATAAGCAATGCCAGAAATCAATAATTATGCAATTAAAGTCCAAAAACACTAACAAGTCCAAATCCACAAAATACGTCTATAGGCTATGGAAATCAGTAGAAACACACACTAAAAGTCTAAGTATAAGGGAAACAAATAGTGTAAAATAATGTCATATCAAATTCTCCCACACTTAGCTTTTTGCACTCCTGGGCAAAATCACAAGAATCAAACTAGAAGAAGAAAACAATTCTCCAATCAAATCAAGAATGCAAAGACTAAGGTAAGAAAATAATTCAAATCCAAAGAAATAGGAACACTCATGGAACAACATCTCTTGACAACTAGAGAACACACAATATGACAATTTCATTTAATAGGAAGGAGTCAAAGTAGATAGTCTCTCACAAGATAAATAAAGGCTCTTAATTCCCTCAAGTGTCTAAGGTAAGTATTTCTCTCAAATCATCCTATCAAAATTACACTACCATAAGCTTGTTCATCTTCTCAATTTCCACTACCTATGTTACATGCATAACACAAATCAAAAGGACTTTTAAAGGTTGTAATGGGGAAAGGTAAAAGAATAACAATAAAATGGAAAAATGGCTAAAGCACCCAAGGAATCATAAAGAGCAACTGATTATAGAGAGATTCAAGTACTTTATGTATCTTGACTTTAGGCTTCAACTCATTTTTAATTTTCCTTAAACAACTTTATTCTTTTGCTACTGGTGCATTTTTTTTTTAAGCATAACACTTAACAATTCAGCCACAACCAATTAACCACAACTTGATATTTTATTTTTGTAAGAATTCACTCCCTTTTTAATTCAATGCAATGCTCTTTAATTTCTAAGGGTTGGGTAAGACATGGTTTTCCACTTAGACTGACAATGAGCTATACATAAAAGAAATGATCATTAGACTCAAAAATGGGTAATCAAAGGATAACATCAATGTTAGCTATTTGGTCAAGTAGCTTCTCAAAGAAAGGAATGCCTTAATCACTTTTATGCATGCATGTGCAAATGTAACCTCAACTAAGAAAAAGAACAAGTTCTAGAGTGTCAAATTGATAGATGAAAACACACAAAAAAGAATCATAACATATGGCTCAAATTCTCACAGCTTATAAGACTACCAAGAATCAACTCATCCAAATCAAATTTTGTTGTCATACCACTTAAATTCAAGAAGCAAGATAATTGTCCACTCATGTTGTAGCACTTTAGAATCAAAATCTCTTCAAACTGTTCTCTTCACAAATCTTAACTTAATTGGAAAGAACCAGAAAAATCTAAAAATAAAACAGAAAAACAAAAAACCTAAAGGAGAACAAAAAACAAAATTTTAAATGACAGAAAACAGTAAACAGAAAATTAAAGACAACAAACAGAAAACCTAAAAACAATAAAATAATGAATTAAATAACAAAAAATAGCATACAAAAAGTTTTAAAAAACACAGAAAATAGAAAATCAAACATAAAATAGAAAATTAAACAGAAAACAACGAAAAAAACAGAAAATAAAACAAAAACATAAACTTAAAAATAGTAAACAAAAAGCANGATAACATCAATGTTAGCTATTTGGTCAAGTAGCTTCTCAAAGAAAGGAATGCCTTAATCACTTTTATGCATGCATGTGCAAATGTAACCTCAACTAAAAAAAAGAACAAGTTCTAGAGTGTCAAATTGATAGATGAAAACACACAAAAAAGAATCATAACATATGGCTCAAATTCTCACAGCTTATAAGACTACCAAGAATCAACTCATCCAAATCAAATTTTGTTGTCATACCACTTAAATTCAAGAAGCAAGATAATTGTCCACTCATGTTGTAGCACTTTAGAATCAAAATCGCTTCAAACTGTTCTCTTCACAAATCTTAACTTAATTGGAAAGAACCAGAAAAATCTAAAAATAAAATAGAAAAACAAAAAACCTAAAGGAGAACAGAAAACAAAATTTTAAATGACAGAAAACAGTAAACAGAAAATTAAAGACAACAAACAGAAAACCTAAAAACAGTAAAATAATGAATTAAATAACAAAAAATAGCATACAAAAAGTTTTAAAAAACACAGAAAATAGAAAATCAAACATAAAATAGAAAATTAAACAGAAAACAACGAACAAAACAGAAAATAAAACAAAAACATAAACTTAAAAACAGTAAACAAAAAGCATAAAAATAGCACAGCAATCCCTCCCCCACACTTAAATTTTTGCAGTGTCCTCAATGCAAAGCACAAAGCAAACATTAAAAGCAAGACACTAAAAATAAAAGAGAAAGGAAAAGAAAACAGCCTGTGGGTTTAAGTCTCATAGAGGGCAGCAGACAAGTGCACCTCCTCCACCACTTGCTCTTGAAAACCCTCACAAAAAGGTTTTAGCTGATGTCCGTTCACTGGGAAAGTCTTGTTGGTTGTCTCATTCTTGATCTCAATTACACCATAGGGAAGACATGAGTCACCACAAAAGGACCCATCCAACGAGAACAAAGCTTGTCGGGCATTAGCTTGAGATGGGAGTTATAGAGCAGCACTTTCTGACCAATGTGGAACTCTTTTCTCACTAACATCTTTTCATGGACAACCTTGGTCTTTTATTTGTAGATTCTGGAATTCTCATAAGCCTCAAACTAGATTTCTTCAAGTTTTTGCAGGTGGAGCTTCTTGTTTGATCCAGCTTGGGCTAAATCAAAAGTACACTGTTTCACAGCCTAATACGCCTTATGCTCTATCTCCACTAGAATGTGACATGCCTTTTCAAAGACTAGCCTATAAGGCGACATGCCTATAGGGGTCTTGTAGGCAGTCCGATAGGCCCACAATGCATCATCCAGACACGAGCTCTAGCCTTTTCTATTGGGCTGGACAGTCTTCTCTAAAATCTGCTTGATCTCCCTGTTGGACACCTCTGCTGGCCCATTGGTCTGTGGATGGTAAAAGGTTGACACCTTGTGCACCACACCATACTTTCTCAACAAAGCAGCCATGTGCCTATTGCAGAAGTGAGAACCTTGGTCACTGATGATGGCTCTTAGAATGCCGAACCTACAGAAAATGTGAGTCTTGAAAAAATCTAAGACAACACGAGAATCGTCAGTCCGGGTGGCCTTAGCCTCTACCCATTTAGAAACATAGTCCACAACTAAAAGAATATACACAAAACCAAAAGAAGTAGGGAAAGGACCTATGAAATCGATGCCCCAAAAATCAAATATCTCACAAAATAGCAAAGGCTATTGAGGCATCTCATTCCTACGGGAAATTTTACTTGTCCGTTGGCATTGGGCACAATTCTTACAAAAGTTGTATGTATCATGAAATAAGTAAGGCCAATAGAGTCCATAATCTAAAATTTTTTGAGCAGTGCGTTGAGGTCCAAAATGACCACCACATGCAGAAGTATGACAGAACTGTAATACAGACTCAGACTCATGTCCAGGCACACACCTCCTAATTACTTGGTCACTACACAGTCTCCACAAGTAGGGGTCATCTCACACATAATGTTTGGCTTTACTTTTAAGCTTATCTACTTAATGCTTCTTAAAATAAGAATGTAACTCATAAGCAACTAAGTAGTTTACCAAGTCAGCATACCAAGGATCTGTACCTTGCAGCTGATAAAACTGATCATCTAGGAAGGTCTCTCTGATGGGAAGGCTGTCCAAAGTCAGTGGAATACGGCTCAGGTGATCTGCTACCAAGTTCTCAGCTTCACTCTTGTCTCTATTCTCAAGGTCAAATTCTTGCAAGAGCAACATCCATCTAATGAGCCTAGGCTTCGCATCTGGCTTCTTGAGCAAGTACTTTAAAGCTGCATGATCAGAGAATAATTACTTTAGAATTAAGCAAATATGAACAAAATTTATCTAAAGCAAACACAATAGCAAGGAGCTCTTTCTTAGTAGTGGAGTAATTTGCTTAGACAACATCCAAAGTGCGAGAGGCATAATAAATCACGTGGGACAACTTGTCCACTCGCTGTGCAAGGACAACACCTACTGCATGATGGGAGGCGAGCTAAGGCTCTGCTTCAGCTGATGAAAGGCTGCTCTGCACTACCTATCAAATTCGAAATCTACTTCTTTCTAGAGAAGCTTAGACAATGGCAAGACAATCTTGCTGAAGTCCTGGATGAATCGCCGGTAAAACCTTGGATGACTAAGAAAGGAACGCATTTCCCGCACACAAGTGGGGTAGGGTAAAAAGATAATAACATCTATCTTAGCCTTATCTATTTCAATTCCTTTGCTAGAAATTGCATGCCCTAAAACTGTGCCTTGTTCTACCATGAAGTGACATTTCTCAAAATTAAGAACAAGGTTAGTCTCAATGCATCTATCAAGTACTCTAGCAAGGCTATCTAAACATGCATCAAAAGAGGAGCTATATACAGTAAAGTCATCCATGAATACTTCCATGCAGTGTTCTAAAAAATCAAAAAATATGCTCACCATACACCGCTGGGATGTACCAGGGGCATTACACAGGCTGAAAGGCAACCTTTTATATGCAAATGTGTTGAAGGGACAGGTAAAAGTCGTCTTTTTCTGATCCTCCGGGGCTATGTGAATCTGGAAGTAGCATGAGAAGCCATTTAGGAAGCAGTAATGGGACTTCCCTACCATCCTCTCTAGCATCTAATCAATGAAGGGCAGAGGGAAGTATCCTTCCTTGTGGCCTGGTTGAGTTTTCTATGATCAATGCAGACGCGCCAACTGTTCTGCACTCTAGTGGGGATCAGCTCGTTCTTCTCATTGGCTACCATAGTTATGCTACTCTTTTTTTGAACCACTTGAACTGGACTTACCCATTTGCTGTCTGAGATGGGGTAAATAATGCCAGCTAATAACAGCTTGCTCACTTCTTTCTTGACCACATCTAGAATCTACGGGTTAAGTCGCCTTTGGGGCTACCTCACTGGTTTAGCTTCTTCCTCCAACAAAATCCGATGCATGCAAGTGGAAAGGCTAATGCCAGGAATGTCTGTAAGTGTCCTTCCAATGGCTGCCTTTCGCTGCTTCAGAATCTACAACAACTTTTCTTCCTGTTCAGGTTGCAGATTGTTAGCTATAATGACTGGCAGTTTCTCTTCTGCTTCTAGGAAGGCATACTTGAGATGATCAGGTAACGGTTTCAGCTCAATAATGGGTGGTTGCTGCACAGAGTGAACTAGTTTGGTTAGAGAAACCAAATCTGCTGTGTGAAGCTCAGAAACACCTGCAAGATCAGCATTATGTTCCAAAATAGTCTCATCATATCCCATATAGTTAGAAATTTTAGAACATGCAGCACAACTCCCATCACAATTAGCATATGCAGAACACTCTAAAGTATCAAGCGAGCCTACTATATCAAGGAATTCAGCTACTAAGTCAACATGCACATCATCAACTAAGATGTCTATGACATCTATTTGAAACACAGAATGTTCTTCCAAAGGGTGTTTTATGGCATCAAATAAATTAAATTGAATCACAGTATCACCAAATTCCATGAAAATCGTACCAGCATGCACATCAATGATGGTTTTAGCAGTCTTTAGGAAGGGTCTACCTAAGATCAAATGGGCATGTCTAGATGCAGACTCATCCTCCATATTCAACACATAAAAATCAGTTGTAAAAATTAAATCATTTACCCTAACTAAGGCATCCTCAAGAAGTCCTGCAGGATATGTTGTGCTTCTGTTGGCAAGCTGAATAACCACTCCAATAGGCTTCAACTTTCCATTCTGCAATAATGAATAGATGGACTTAGGCATCACATTGATTGAAGCACCCAGATCTAACATAGCATTGGCGAACTGCTTATTTCCAATGGTGCAGGGAATGGTAAACGTTCCTGGATCAGTGCACTTGGATGGCAGGTTAGGTTGGATCATAGTGGACACGTTTCTAGTCATGCTCACTTTCTCATTGCCCTTCAGTCTTCTCTTATGGGTACACAAATCTTTCAGAAACCTTGAATACTTGGGAATCTGTTTAATTGCTTCTAGGAGGGGGATATTGACTTCCACCTTCTTGAAAGTGTCCATGATCTCTTTGTCCAACTCATGCTCAACAATCTTCTTGGACTGTGTAACTCTGTTAGGAAAAGGAAGAGGAATGCTAGAGGTAGAGCTCCCTGCCTGGTTCAGAAGGGAAGAAGGTGGCTGTCTTAGGACAGATTTAGGGGCCACAATGTCTGGATCCTTTTCTTGGACAGAATTGGGGACTGTGGAAGGCAGGCTAGGTTCTGGAACACTCACTTCCTTGCCGCTACGCAAGGTTATGGCACTCACATTGCCTATTGGATTGGTGACTGTTTGAGAGGGTAAACTGCCATAACTTCGAGACTTCAACGCACTAATGGTGGTTGCAAGTTGGCCTATTTGAGTCTCCAAGCTTTGAATGCTAATCTCAGTCCTTTGTTGGAACTGGACGTTGTTGCTAGCCAACTGCTTCACTAAATCTTCCAGGTTAGGTTTTGGCTTGTTAGCTTGTTGCATAGGCTGCTTCATTGGTGCTTAGAATTGCTGGTTGCTTGAACTTGCATTGTATCTAGGCTGTTGTGGCTGGTACGTTTGTTGCTACTGGTAGGTTTGGCCAGAATTGCCTCCATACTTCAAGTTAGGGTGATATCTCCAGCCAAGGTTGTATGTAGAATAGTGGGGGTCATATCTGGGCTGCTGGAAAGGTCTGCCAGGAAAGACACTAGCCACTACTTTAGTGTTATCTTGGAGGGTAGGGCACTGATCCGTCGGATGACTGGCTAGGGCATAAATTCCACATAGCTTGGCAAGAGCTTGAACTGGTGTGTGGCCTATTGCTAATTGTCTAACCAAAGAGGTCAGTTCCTCCAAACGATTCTCCACCCTCTGTTGATCCACCATCTGCACCTCATTCACTCCCCTAGCAGGAGTAACCATCATTGTGCCAAATTGCTGTGCATTGGTTGCCATGTTGCAGATTAATTATCTTGCAGCCGCAGGGGTCTTGTTCACCAAGGAACCTCTAGAAGCAGCATCCATATAGCTCCTATCCATAGGAAGAAAACCTTCGTAGAAGTACTGGATGAGTAACTGGTCATTGATTTGGTGATGAGGATAGCTCCCACACAGTTTCTCAAATCTCCTCCAGTATTCATGTAATATCTCTTAACTATGTTGCCTTATGCCACATATGTCTTTCTTGTTGGCAGCAGCTCTTGAGGCAGGGAAGAATTTTTCAAGAAAACATATCTTCATGTCATTCTAGCATGTGATGATGGATGGCTGCGAGTATAGCCATTCCTTTGCTGCTCTATCTAATGAAAAGGGAAAGGATGTCAGCTTGATGTGCTCCTCTTGAATTGACTGAGTCTTCATGGTAGAACACACTATGTGAAATTCCTTCAAATGCTTGTGAAGATCTTCACCTGCAAGTCCATGAAACTTTGGGAGCAAGTGTATTAATCCAGATTTTAACTCAAAATTGGCATCAGGATACTGAATACACAAAGGNTTGGTGATGAGGACAGCTCCCACACAGTTTCTCAAATCTCCTCCAGTATTCATGTAATATCTCTCCACTATGTTGCCTTATGCCACATATGTCTTTCTTGTTGGCAGCAGCTCTTGAGGCAGGGAAGAATTTTTCAAGAAAACATATCTTCATGTCATTCTAGCATGTGATGATGGATGGCTGCAAGTATAGCCATTCCTTTGCTGCTTTATCTAATGAAAAGGGAAAGGACGTCAGCTTGATGTGCTCCTCTTGAATTGACTGAGGCTTCATGGTAGAACACACTATGTGAAATTCCTTCAAATGCTTGTGAAGATCTTCACCTGCAAGTCCATGAAACTTTGGGAGCAAGTGTATTAATCCAGATTTTAACTCAAAATTGGCATCAGGATACTGAATACACAAAGGCTTGTAATTATCATCAAGGGCAGTCAATTCCTTAAGAGTCTTAGCCCTAGCATGCATGTCATTATTAGCTCTATTGGCAGCAGCATCATCCTCAAGATTAATGTTATTATCAGCCATAGTATGCTCTATATGATCAAGAGCTCTACGTGCCCTAGCAAGTGTGTGCAAAGTTCTCTTTATTTCAGAATCACCTTTAAGTAGTTCAAAATGAGAGGACCAAGTCATACACCATGCAAATAAAAGGACAAAAAAACTCTAAAACACACTAGAACATACAGAAACAGAAAATAGTGAAACAATGAAAGAAAAGGGCAAAAACCAAAACACACCAAATGCACTAGACAAAGGCAAAAAGACACAAAAATAACACTAGTTGACCCATCTAAACATTTTTAAAAAAAATTCTACTACCACAACATGAAAGCTTGATGAAAATTGAACTCAAAAATCAAATGAAAAATCAATCGGAGCACAAAAATGATGGAATTCAGCTTAAAAATGAAGATCTCATGGCTAAAGCCATGACTATTTATTGTCAGGCCATTTTCCTTCAACTGACCAAGTTTCAAGTCAATCGGAGCACAAAAATTCGATCGGAACAGTACACGCAAAAACCACTAAATTAAACCGAAACAAAGGAAAAAACAAGGGGAAACTGGCACCAAGGCACCAAAATTCACACAATGGAAACCTAAAATATCAAAGGAAACAAAACAACAAGAAAAACTATCACCACAATGCTCAGAAAGTAGAGAAAATTTTGCCAAAAAAATGAACAAAGACGGCAAAGGAAACAGAATAGAGGAAAAAGAGACTAAACAAGGGCAATAACAGAACAAAGTTCAGCTCACAATGCTTCTCACAGTGCAATTCCTTTGTCCACTAATTTGCAGCTCAATCCGAGTTGGTGAGAATCGAAAACAACACAGAAACAGAAACACTAAACAGGGAAAGAAAACCTAAACAAATAAGGAAAACATAATGAGAAAGCATGTAGAGCAAGATGAAAATGAATGAAGAACAATTACCAGAAATAAGAACAGTAAGCAATCAAAACAATAACGAAAGAGTCCTAAGAAGATTAATTTGTTAGATGATATCCCCGGCAACGGCGCCAAAATTTTGACGGGTGCCAAACTGCACAAAATTACAATACTAGTTGCAACTAAATTGTAGTATAGGATGCAACCAGTGTCATCTCCCAAGGATTCACCAGAACAACTAATCTACTAAGACTTAAGCATAAACAGAAATAGGGGGTTTTGTGTTGAATGCAGTATACTAAGAATTCAGAAAGTAATAACAAGATTTAATCAAATAAGAGAAAAGGTAATCAACTCAAGTAGGCAACCAAACCTTAATCCGTCCTCGTTCACTAAAGATTATCCAAAATCTAATTTAATTATTGGTTAAATGTTACCTGGAACCCCTAACAGTAACACTTAGAATTCCTACTGATTACCAATCAGGATTCAATTAATCTTAGAATTAAGAATCTAGGCAAACGCTCTATATCACTAAGTCCAGATTAATTTGATAAACGAATTGTCCAAGTTAACCATATATTAAAAACCTTTAAAGTATAATTATCAATCTGATTACTATGATGAACCTAATCAACCGATTTAAATTCATATAAAGCATGCAATCAAAGTACCATTCAATCACATGAAGATGGGAAGAAGCAATAATTCAAAGGCTTAATTACAATTTTGGTCTCCCTATTTTAACCAGTTGAACATTTTGGTCCCCCTTCTTTAAAAATGAACTATTGAGTCCCTCTATATTCATAAAATGTACAAGTTTAGTCCATTTATCTTTAAGTCAAAATTCTTAGGTTTATTTCAAGGTGTAAAGTTCTCTAATTCATAATCCCACCATTCAGATTGAAGAGCTACGTCTTGTGAATCTTCCCATTAAATTTTAGCTCGATCTAACAGTGAAAAAGTCTAAATTTTTGGTTAGATGAAAACTTATGATTTTCGCATTTTGGGTTGAGTCCCACCGTTAGATCGAGCTAAAATTTAGTGAGGAGGTTCACAAGATGTAACACTTCAATCTGAACGGTGGGATTATGAATCATAGAACTTTACACCGTGAAATAAACCTAAGAATTTTGACTTAAAGATAAATGGATTAAATTTGTACATTTTATAAATATAGAGGGACTCAATAGTTCACTTTTAAAGAAGGAGGACCAAAATGTTCAAGTAGTTAAAATAGGGGGGGGGGGCCAAAATTGCAATTAAGCCTAATTCAAATTGTATTAAATCAAACCTAGATTGAAGCACAAGAACTCTGGATTAGCAAGTCTGGTTCCTCTTGAATCGATTACAGAAGTACTTAGCCCTCCATGGAAGGCTTAAAGAAAAGGTAAAGGTCTAAACTCGAACTCAAGAACAATAGGCAGCAGCTTCTGATGATAATGTGGTGATGTGGTTATTCTCAACAACTTAAGAATAAATACTACCTAGCTATCTCCTCTAGGTTTCTTAATGGTTTCCTAATTACAAAATAATCATAGTTTCCTAAATCTTTAATGGTAAAAACATGATTAAACCATAGTGACATGTGTGCTGGCCCAAATAGCAGATGTTGGGCCAATAAACAGGTACTGGTCCAATAGGCAGGTCCAAGGAATGGAATAAGTCAGTGTTGGGCGGATGCAGAAAATCTGGAATTCTTGCACGCAAAATTCAGTTGTCCAGACACGAGAATCAGCTTCTGGGCTCTTCATATGAAATGTAGCATTTTCTGTCCGCTTTCCTATGAAACTAGAATCTCATCAATCAGACATTTGCAGTGCAAGATATAGTGAAAAAAGTAAACAATGCCAGAAATCAATAATTATGCAATTAAAGTCCAAAAGCACTAGCAAGTCCAAATCCACAAAATATGTCTATAGGCTATGGAAATCAACAGAAACACACACTAAAAGTCTAAGTATAAGGGAAATAAATAGTGTAAAATAGTGTCTTATCGTGTGTCAATGGTAGTGTTCAGTCAACAGAGATGCTAAAGGAGGAACACGGGCCGTGTCAAGCCACCCAAGACATGCTGGTTGGGAACATGGCTTGGAGAATGAAACACACGAGCCGTGTCATGCTGCTAGAAAAGGAACACGTCCTGGAGAAGAAGGAACACAGGCGTGTCCATGGTCGTGTCTTACATCCGGACATACTGGAGGTGAAACACAGGCATGAACACGGACCGTGTCATAGACCTTGTCGTATCAACAGAGTCCTTGGAAGCGAAACACAGGCTTGATCGAAGGAGAACACGGTCGTGTCACGTTGTTAGAAACCTACATGTTTTAAGTTCTTTTAGGTTATTTATATTAAGCATTGCTGAATATTCTCTTTAGCTATTTAAGGAGCTGAGGCTTTTGTCCTCAGATAACCAATTAACATTTTAATAATAGAAATTGAGAGTTTCTCTCTTGTTCTCTCCATGGAGAGCTTAAGCCATCTAGGGGGTCCTAGCATGGTGAAACTGAACCTTATCACTCTCCTTCTCCTAATCTAGAGTGTGGCGGTTTATTCACTTCTCCATCTTGTTCATGTTGTTTGTTGATTAATTTAGGTTAAGGAGGGTTAGTTAAGCTATACTGAAACTAGGTTTCCTAACTTGTTAATTAAAGGTCTTCACCTATTTCCATTTCATCTTTGCTTGTTTTTCTGTTATTCAATCTTCTTGGGATCCTTGGCTAATTTGGATTGGATTTGGCTTGGTTTCTTCAAGTGGATCCACATCACCTCCGCCTAGAACTCTCATGGACTATTCCATCCCATCAACTGAGGGATGTGGGGCGAGTATTACTATACCACCTGTTCAAGCCACAAGTTTTAAACTTAAGCCAGCCTTGCTTCAACTGGTATAACACAATCAATTCAGTGGGCATGCTCTAGATGATCCTAATGCGCATATAGCAAATTTTCTACAAATATGTGATACTGTGAAGCT
>QAOA01008702.1:249297-327141 GCA_003255065.1 Cercis canadensis
TAAAAAAAAAAAAAAAAGTCACTCCAGTAGCCAAATATAGAGTTGTCAAGACAGGTCAGCCAACCCTACCTTGCCACTAAACGGGGTAGAGCAAGCTAAAAAAACCTCAATTCAACTCAACTTGTTGTGGGTTGTGAATTATACGGGTCAACCCGCCAATTTTTTTTATTTTTTATTTTTAAAAGTAAATCAACAACAGCAAGACAACAACCACAACAACATTAATTGAAACATTTGAGACTTAATTGCAATTTTGGTCATCTTATTTTAACCAATTGAAAGTTTTGGTCCATCTTTTTTAAAAATGAATTATTGAGTCCCTCTATATTCATAAAACGTACAAGTTTAATCCATTTATCTTTAAGTCAAAATTCTTAGGTTTATTTCAAGGTGTAAAGTTCTCTGATTCATTATCCACCGTTCAGATTGAAGAGCTCCGTTTGTGAATCTTCCCATTAAATTTCAGCTCGATCTAACGGTGAAAAATATAAATTTTTGGTTAAATAAAAACTTGTAATTTTAGTATTTTGGGTTGAGTCCCACCGTTAGATCGAGCTAAAATTTAGTGAGGAGGTTCACAAGATGTAACACTTCAATCTGAACGGTGAGATTATGAATCAGAGAACTTTACACCTTGAAATAAACCTAAGAATTTTGACTTAAAGATAAATGGACTAAATTTATACATTTTATGAATATAAAGGGACTCAATAGTTCATTTTTAAAGAAAGATGACCAAAACATTCAAGTGGTTAAAATAGAAGGACCAAAATTACAATTAAGCCAACAAATAATTCTTCATCACATAATTTAAATAATCTAAGAGAACCAAAACTAATTAAATAGTCTAAGTAACAAACAATTATCAAAGGACAAGTCCAAGAATACCAATACCAACATGACAATATAATGTTTAAAATAAATCATACAAAGTTCTTCAAAATCAACTATCACATCATTTAAATCATCTTCTTCTTCTCATTTTTCTTCATCTTCAATAATCTCTAAAACAACATTTGATTCGTCTTGTGACAAAATTATTTTAAAATTTGCATAATCTTTATTATCTACATATACAATACACAAAGATAAGAGTAGTTAAAAATTAAAATCATAATAAACAAAGGTATCAACCAAATAAATAACATAGTTTAAATAATTTGTCAATAAAATTACCATTAGCATAACCATGCAATTAATTACAAGTACAAATATGAGCATGCACTTTTTTAGCAAGGGTACAGCTTCTATACTTATTAAGCACACGACAACAATAGAAAATGTTGATTCTAATGCAATAGTAGTTATAGGGACAGCCAAAACATCACATACCATTAGTGCAAGAGTTGGATACTGATGCTTATGATTCTTCCAATACTCCAATGTATCTAAATTTTCATAATGTCCAAACTCAAGCTTTGACTCCTCCAAATAAAGATCCAATTGAAAATTTTCAATATTTGTAATAGTTTAGCTTTCATATACCTTAATTTCTTATTAATTGAAGTTTGTTAGTATAAAAAAACTATTAGAATACTTACATCAATTTTTTTTTTTGCATTTGTTTCATGTTCCTCCTTCACTTGTCCTAGGTGTAAATAGATAGAAGATTGAGATTGAGAAGAATTTAGTACATTAGCATTAAAATATTACTCAAAAAGCTTATACAACTTTGTCTTAACAAGAGACAATTTCTCTTGACATTTGGTAGGATCATTGTTAACATTTGAATAAAAATACTCAAACATTAAAAATTTTATGCGTGGGTCAAGAACATGCCCCAAATGCAAGCACCATATTATATTGATTCCAATACTTATCAAACTTTCAATGCATCTTTCTATACATGTCACTTATCACCACATCTTCACACACCAAGTTGTCCTTTAACAAAATTTTAATTTTTTAAACTTACATAAAATACAAATTTGATATAGGATAAGAAGAACCGAGATTAAGGTTGTGTTTGACTGCGGTATTTGATAAATTATTGTGTATTTCAAATACATGTAATTGAAATATAGCATTTCAAATATATATATATTTATAAAATACTTTGTTTCGATACATTCTATTATAAAATATGATCTATTAGTACCCCACACAGAGGAATTTGACCAATTCATTCTCCGCAATACTTGACTATTCTAGCACATATGAACTTGCACCAAAAGACCCCGTCGACGATGACAGTGACACAGACGATGAGGAAAAGCTCTTACCTATTTTCTCTCATTCATAAGACCCACTAATCCCCAAATTCCAATTTTACTGCGTCCACAAATTCATCATGTTTTTGTCCCCTAATTCCTTATATTATTCTTCATATTCTTCTTTGAACTTGAACATAAAAATCGCATGTCTGTCACTATTTTCTTTCTTAAATAGCCAATTGTAGACATCCCAAGAGATCTGAACGGGTACCCCATCCACTTCCACTCTCCTGTTACCTCTAAATTTCCATTTCAATAGGGTAACTCATGTTCATCTCAATTTCTAGTAAGTAATAATGCAACAATTAAAGGATGGGTCATTTAATCTCACTGGTTAAGCTTGCAACACAACTGGTCCTTGAACACGAGTTCTCAAGGAAAAGTTGAATTCAACAAAGAAATTGAAGATTTCCCTTTAGATTCCGCAAACCACAAGAAAAGAGAATATGAGAATCTCAAAAGCAATTCACAGTTAAAATGAAACCAAAAGAGTAAGGAGGATTTAACAACAAGAAGATGAATGTGAATAAAAGTTGTGAGTGGGTGTGTGAAAGGGAGACCTTGGCGTTTGAAAGGGAAATGCTGAGAGAAGAAGGAATTGCGAGAGTTTGTGCAGAGGGAAAAGAGTGGGTGCGAGGAAGATGGAAAGAAATTGAAAACATAGCACTAAGAAAAGGAGAGAGCAGAGAAATTATTCCACTGTCCTTTGACTTCGATTGTGTATTGGGCATGTTGTTGTTACTGTTTTGATTGTCATTCACTACTGAAACTTTTAGAAACACAATTGAAATTGCACCACAATGAGCTTGGAAAGAGCTCATATGTCGGCGTTGTGCACATGGGCGTAGGAGGAAGAAATGTTGAATAGTTTGTAATGATGGTTATAAAAATGAATTTAAAATACACTTTATTTTAAGTGAATTTAAAATATATTATATTGAGATTTTGAAAGTCATTATAAAAATACACTGAAATTTTAAAAATACTTTAAAAAATTACACAAACAGAGTAATTCAAAATTAGCATTTCAAATACACTCTATAAATATATTACACTTTATAAATATCTCATCCAAACACACCCTAAGTTGGTAGTCTTATAAAATGGTTCTAGGACCTCACATATTTTCTTTCATCTTTTCCACTCTTCAAATGAAGGACAATATTTATAATTCATATCATTCAATTGAAGAGAAACAAGATCTTTTTTATATTTGATGGCATTATTTAACATCAAATATGTTGAATTCCAACAGGTAGATACATCCTAGCGCAAGCTAACATTAGCGTCAATATTACTAACTTCCTTACACATTTTCCAAATTTTTGCATCCTATTTTTTGAACATTTCACATATCTGACAGATTCTCTAATTTTGTTTAAAACTACACTAGACACTTTCAATCCTTCTTGGATTATAAGATTCAATATATGAGTTAAACAACGAACATGAAAAAACTCCCCTTCACATAACAAGCTATCATGCAAAGACAATTGTTCTTTCAAAATATCTTGCATATTGTCGTTGTTAGATGCATTATCCAAAGTTAGAGATTTTTTTTTTCATTCCCCTATTCATTCATAAATTTATTTAATTTTACAGTTAATTCGAGTGTGGAGGAGGCATATGAGCAAAACTAAAAATTTTACTGTTCAATTTTCAATTATCATCAACAAAATGACCAGTCGAGCAAATGTAACCCTCACTAGTGCATGCATCCACACATTTGAAGTTAAACAAATTCTATTCTTGTTCATTGCCAAAACTTGTTTATGTTTCTTTTTCTCCCTCAAATAGATTCTTATAATATTAACAACAAGAATATTTCTTGAAATAGGAACACCATTAGGATTTAAGTACTTCACATAAGTTCTAATGCCATCATATTTAACAAATGTAAAAGGTAAATCATGTTTGATAATTACATTAGCTAATAACTCACGTACAATCTTTGGTCTATTTTTCTAGACCTCATTTTCTCATCAGCATCAACAATTATGTGGCCTACATCATGAAACTTTATAAGTTTGTGTCTTAGTACGTAACATCTTAGCATACAAGTCCCATATTCTTTACCCCTACATTTATATTCTATTTTACATGCATTACATTCTTCCTTTTTTATCTCATCTTTACCAATCCTTTTTTTTATAAAATAATTTTAAACATTAGAGAATTGTCTAGGCCTTTTAGCATCCACCCCATGCCTATCACCTCTAGTTGAAATAGATTCATTTAGAACAATTTTCAGTTCATCATCATCCAAATTAATACTTTGATTCATAGTCATAGAGTCCGTGATTTATCTAGTCAAGAAAATAAATTTCATTTAGAAATTTGTATTACATTCAATTAAGAGAAAACCATCAATATAGCAGAATGAGACAGTAAAAAAAAATATAGTGAGGAGCAGCCCAAATAGGCAAATACCCATATATAAATAAAGAGAAAACCATCAAACCATAAGCAAAAAAAATAAAGAAAAGCATATGAGAAATTAGTGGTAGAAAAACAAAGGAAAGCATACGGACATTGATCAACTTGAAAAAACAAAGGAAAGCTTAGTTCTCCAAATATAACTAACATGTCACAGTCAGATGATCATGAGATTCACATGAAGGTGGAACAGAAAGTTGTTCATTGTTTCTTGAAGAGGGGGATGGTTGGCTGCTGTTCAAGGTAACTAGATGGATTCAATAGATTCAAATATTCAATGAAATACATAACAATCTTGACACCAATGTTTCAATTTGACTTGCTGCACATGTTTCAATAACATGAGCATATTTATGTTAGACTTGATAGCTGTTCAACAACTTCAATCAAATAAACTATAAAACCAATTATTATAGATGTACTATTGCTTATGTTGCATAGAATTTAGAGCGGGTATTGTAACCAATATTCAAATTAAAATAATGTTAAATAGATACTAGAGAACAAGGGAACTATAAATCTAAAACCATTATAATATAAGTCTTTCTCCTTCCTCAGTAAGAGAGTTGGGATAAAATCACCCTCTGCATTACAATTGATTATGGAGTCATATATTCCAACTTACAATGAAAACAAGTAGCCTAGTTGGAATCAAGTTTCTTTTCATGCCTTTACTCAGCCTGTTAATTTGATACCTTTGTTAATGCTCAATATTGAGATCCAATTTTTGGCAATTCAGATTACAATGATAACTCTAATGCGCCCTGTCTCCCCACCTCCTCCCTACTCATAATAAAAAATGATAGAGAAGGAAATACTAGATGATTTAATTAACTTGAAATTGTTTTTATCTTTTGTCTTGTACTTGCAATTAAGTACTCGGCCTATTGCAAATATTAGGCAGAGTGCATTATATTTTTATTGCCATATCTGAATACCAGGTTCTAGCCACTGTCTAATGCTTCTTTTTTTTCTTTTCTTTTGTTTCTTTTTCAATTTATAAAAATATATCCTCTAAGTATTGGAGTATAGAAAAACAGCATACCTTACTTGAAATAGGTTACAACTAATTTTACATTGATTTCTAAAAAGGAAAATTCTTTAACAAGCCACCAACAAGAAACATGCTCACAAGTTGTTGGCATTTAAATTTTCTGTATATGTTTAAATGATATTGGAAGATTCAAATATAAGTTGAAGACTTATAAGAATTATAACTCCATAGGATCCACTTTAAACATTTCCTGCAGGTTTTGGTCGTTTGGCCAATTACTGGTGGCTGCATTCTCCAGCTATCACCATTTGTTGACTACCTTAGCAAGTCTATGTTCCTTTAGGGATGAAAGTTGAAAGAAGGGAAAGACAATTAAAGTAAGAAATAAGATGAACAATTGCATCCTAAATATCAAGTTCGATGGTTTTTTTTTTTAATTTTTTTTTTTTGCATATATTAGGAAATTTTTTTAGCAAGGATCTTAGTAGGCCAATAGACGCAATTAATTTATTTTGCAAGACAAAAAAACATAGTAAAAAGAGCAATTCAATATCAAAGTAATATGGTTCCACTTTTACACAAGTTTTTTAATCCGCTAACTGAAAGATTGGTGATTATGTATTCTTCAACATAGACAAGCAAGGAAACTGAAGAATAAAAACTCCAAGATTAAGAAGGCAACATGTAATAGCGTCTATATGGAGAGATATTTCATTATCTTTGCATGGCACACATTGTGCTAACTATAGACCAACAAAGTCAAACCAAAAAACTCACCGGCGACGACGAGGCAGCAATGGAGAATAAGGGTGGTGCCACTGAGACCAAGCCCGATGGGTGCGATGGAGCAACAACGACATCAACTCAACAAGCCTAGAAGAAATTCCCAGCAACAATGACTAAGAATCACCCAGCAATAGCAACAACGACGATGGTTGGTGCTGACAGTGATGGCATGCGAAGGAGAAATTTAAGAAGAAATGGTGGCTGGAGGTGAGGTGCATGTGCGTGTGTGGAGAGTAGAGAGGAAAGAGAGAGACTGAGAAATAGAAATGGGAATTTGGGGGTTAGGGATTTTGATTTTTGATTTCAAAATGTATTTTTTTTAAAAAAAGAAGTAATTGGTGGGTTAACTTGTCCCGACCTGCCCTCAACCTGCAACCCAAACAGGGCAGACTCAGAAACCTGCTTCTAAATGGGCTAGAAACACATGAACCTAACCTACCCCATTTGCATGGCGGGCTAGGCCAACCCAACAGATCTAACCAAATTTTACAACTCTAACCAAATAGCATTACCAAAATGGTCATGCCATTTGCTAATAGGGTGACCTAATAGGTCCCATTCACGTTCTCTTTCTTTTTCTCACTCTTTCTTCTCTTTCTTTCACCTGCATCTTCCTCTCTTTCTCTCCTCTATCTAATGAAAAAAAAATACTAAGAACATAAGAACTTTAGCTTAAATGAAATTGTCATCAAGCCAAAAGCTTGACCCATTTTAGGTCAAGAGTTCATAGGCTCCTACCTTGATGTTTTTCTGAAGAATACTAAATTCACATATAGTTAATTTCTAAATTTCATTTCTATTTTTATTCCTATTTTAATTCTATGATTTTATTCCATATATTAAACCACAATTTACCTAAGATGAAAAACTAAGCGAGTCTATTAAAAGTTACCAAAAGTTTGAAGTTCAAGCCTCTTTGCAACCAAAAGTCTTGCTAGGTAAACAACTCTCATAAAAAAAAAAAATTTGACGTCTAAGAACTAGTTAAGTAACCTCTTATAAGGACCAAAAAAATAATTTTAAAAATAATTTTTTAGATGAGTCTCTATGTGTTTCTTGTAAGGTTGAGATCTCATATATGTCATTAGCATTTTATCTAATGATATTAAAATAATGGAGATTTCTTAGATACTTTTAGTATTTATGTAGTATGTTATACTACATAAGAATAACCAATAAATGAATGACATGTGTATAAATTAACTATTTTTAAATTTGTTTAAAAAATTAAATAAATTATATTTTATATATAATAAAATATGAAAATTATGTATGCTTGCCACATCAGTGTAGTATGACATACTTACATAGTATCATAGAATCCCCGTAAAATAATATATCTTTACTATCATATTTTACTAAAAAAATAAGTTCATTTAAAAGTTTATTTATTCAATGCTAAGAGAAAATCAAAATTTAAATATAAGAGAAAGAAAAAAGTCTATAATATTAAACATCTTATTTTACTTTTTTAATCCATCTATATTCCCGACGTGGCGCGATCACTGCACTGTTGGGTATTGTTGCATCACCGCAGGGAATCAGAATCATTTCCATTTCTTGTGCAGAGAGTAGTCCAAGATTCTTCTCCTTTTCGCTTCCTGCAACGAAAGCAATAATTTCTCTTGGAATTTGAAGCTTCGGATTCGATTTCGATTTCCATTCCCTTTCCCTATCGAATTCGAATCGAAGTCCGAATGCATGATTCTTGAACTTCTAGGGTTTTCGATTCGTTGCAGACAATGAGTGACAGTAATGGCAATAGCAGCAGCCACAGCCACCGAGATCTCGGTCTCTACTTCTTGGAGCTGGCTCGGCTTGGCTCCTCTCAAGGTCCATGCGAAATGGACGAGGATGAGGAGGCACCGACGGAGCTCAACACCATTAATAGCTCTGGAGGTTTTCTTGTAGTGTCCACTGACAAGCTCTCAGTGAAGTACACTAACGTGAACCTTCATGGCCACGATGTTGGGGTGATTCAGGCCAACAAGCCGGCTCCAACAAAGCGTTTGGTATACTACTTCGAAATTTATGTGAAGGATGCTGGGGCAAAGGGCCAGATTGCCATTGGGTTTACCATCGAGAGCTTCAAGATGCGAAGACAGCCCGGGTGAGGGTTTTCTCCTTTGATTTTATGTTTTCCTTTATGGCTTTCTGATTTGGGTTTTTTTTGGTACGAGAAAATCAGCTAAAGAGAGAAAAATTAGCTTAGTCAATTTAGGAAGAAACAAGCAAGGCCTTGTGAGGTTTTGGGTATTTTAGCTTATTATCAACTTGTTTCCGATGAAAATGGATAAAGAATGAATATTGAGTGCATATTTTCAATTGGTAAGTTGAATTTTGTGGTAATTGAAATATGCTGATTACTGATTACAGTCTCTGCTTCTTTGCCATGGGTTCTTTATGTGAACATATTTAAGATTCCAAGCGGCAAACATCGGTAGAGAGAGAAAAGAGTAAACAGATGAGTGGTATGAACTATGGAGTATGATAGTTGGAAAGCTCAATATTTTATTTCTTACACTGTACTATGGTGATCCAAGCTGATCAAGGTTGGGATGCCATAGCATTATAGCAGTGTACCGATAGGAGCATAAAACTAAAGCATGTAGCGGAAAATTGTAAAGAAAAGAGAGGCAAGGATTTCTAGCTGCAGGAAATATGTGGTTTCTGATGCTGTTTTTTGTTGGCCACTTGAGTTAATGGAAAGTTATAATGATAAATATGATACTTCAGAAACTTCTGAAAAGTCAGATTATGATTATCACCAATGCAATACTGAAAAGAAGATTTATGCCCAGGAATTGTATGCTGCTACAGAGAATTTAGGTGCCTATAGGCTATAGTACTTAAATATTCAATTTTAAGACCAGTGTATGCTTTTATGGAAAACCAAGTACACATTCTCCTCATTCATTTTTGAGCCTCTCTTTTTTGTGTTTTGAGAGGGGGATGCGTTGTCTTTTTTCAATATTGTGTGTATACCCTGTGTAAAGAAAATTGTAAGTTGCCAAACTTGGATGTCGAAACACATGAAAGCAGCTAAATTCTGTGCTGCATTTTATATGATCTTTTTGTTTAGATTATAATTATGGTATTTTTTTTTAATTGAGTTAATATCTTTTCCCTTTTTTATGCTAGGTGGGAGGCAAATAGTTGTGGATATCATGGGGATGATGGATTTCTTTATCATGGACATGGGAAGGGGGAGGCTTTTGGCCCAACCTATACGTCTGGTGATATAGTTGGTGGTGGAATTAACTATGCCACTCAGGAATTCTTTTTCACGTGAGATACAGACTTTTCCACTTTGTCCTATGCATTTTTTTCTTAAATTTTCTAATGAACTTTGGCTTGATGCTCTAATGGCACCCCTCCTCCAATCATAATGAAGTGAATCATGATATCATGGATCCAGGACTAAATTCTTTTATTAGTTGTTCTATTTAACTTGTTTACAGTTTTGTCTGCTGTTTGTGATCTGAAGATCTTTGGAGTTAAAATTTTCTCTCTATGTTTGATGCTAGTAAAAATGGGCAAGTTGTAGGGACAGTTTACAAGGAGATAAAGGGTCCCCTATTTCCAACCATTGCTGTTCATAGCCAAAATGAAGAGTATGTTCTACTACTTGCTTTGAATATATCTATCTTCTGGCTTTTATTTATTGTACTGGGCATTGCTTGTCTATTTATTGATTTATATTCCAATAGAATAGATATCTTTGCATATCCAGCAGTTGAGAGTGATAAATTGGTTAATGATTTTGTATTTAAGCAAAAACTTGGAATAAAATATTGATGCACATGGTTGAATTTCTTGAAATGTGATAAAATTTTGAGATACATTCCCAAACTGCACCTGCCTGTAAGAGTTGTGCATGCTAGATATATAATTTCAGGGAAGAATCTTAGTGATTTGATGTGCTTGGTGGCGATGACTTTACTGGACATGTTAGAATATTCTTGGCAGTTTTAGGAATTGATATAATTATTAAAGAATATTTTAAACTGTTGATTTTGTTTATGCTAGTTAGGATGAGGCATCTTAGTGTAAGCCTGTTCGGCCCCATTTGGGATTGCTGTGGCTGTTGTTTCTGGTGCTTTTTGACAGCAAACACCACAAATCTATGTTTGTCAAGGTTTTTTGAGGGTGCTTCTTCTCGCAATTTTTAGAAGCCACAACAGCTTTTGAGAAGCACCCTGGGGGATGCTTTTCAAAGCTGCTGTGGCTCTATAGATAAAACCAAAAAGAAATAACTAAAAAACCTCCAACTTCTTAAATTTTAAGCATTATTTTTTCCTAATTCAAAATATGACCACCAAATCTTATAATATATGTTTTTATAAATCTATATGTTCACAGCAGTTTTTCAGTACTTTTTACCATACAGTTAAACATTTGTAACCCACGGCAGCATCTGTCACATTTTTACTGAACAACATTTTGAATGTTCTTTTACAGCAGCTTTTAGAAAGATTACATTCCCAAACAGGGCCTAAGTCGATGATGCAAAACATATACATTAAGCTTAAACATTTTCATTTAATTATCCTTTCAGTGATTCTAGCCTTTTCTCTGTGGGTTTGGTGATCAATTGATATAATGAAGTCTGTAATAATATGGATTTGACAGAGGTTCTAGAGTAGTCAAATAATAATCTGAGGACAGACTTTAGGTTCTAGCCTTTTCTCATTCCTCTACCCATCTTTAGTGCATGTTTTCCTTTTCTTTTATGGACAGGCTTTATATCATATACTTGTATTTTTGAACCCTGAACCCTTGATCATTGTCCCTCCCTTTCATGTTCATGGTTTTTGTGGATAGCAACAGTACTTACTGCATACTTTCAAAGAGTTGAGGTGTAATTTCTCAGGAGTGTTTTTCATTTATATCTGGCAGAGTGCATGTCAACTTTGGTCAGAAACCTTTTGCTTTGGACCTGAAGGTAAGGCATTTATAGTAATATTTTGATCTTGTTTTCCTGATTGTTAATGCAAGAAGATGAATAGTTCGAGGTCAAACCTATAAATTTACTTTCAACCCTGTAATATGTCATTTTTCTAAAATTGTTTCATTAGAAGACAAAGTGTATGCTCTTCTTCTGTGCTTTGAACTCATTGTTTAATCCTGATGCGTATTTCTAGGAATATTTATTCCAAAGGATTTATCATTATTCAGCTCTTGGATGGATGCTCATTGAATGATTAAATGGGTAATTTGGACTCTGGACAAATGGGATTCTTTTGGATGAAGCAAAAATATATCAAAAGACAATAAAAGAAAGTACATAGAAGGAGGGGAAAAAAAGGAAACAAAGAGGACAGACATTAGCTCAAAAAAACCCCCAAATCCTTCTGCAAATCTGCAAACGAACCACTGAAAAGAAACTGTGTCTGACACCCACAATGAAGCCTAGAAAACAATTTATCCCATAAAAGATGCTAGTGAAAAGATATCTTCTGAAAACTATGGCATTATGCTCCAGATATAGGCACCACAGCCCCACATTCCAAGCACACTTCCAAAGGACCTTACGCTACTTCCTCTGTCCAGGGCTTCTAAAATGGGTGGACAAAAGTTGTTCCTTAAGAGGCTGGATAACCCACTGCCCATGAGAAGTACTGGAAGCCTGTCCAAAAAGCTGCCTAGCAAGCTCACAATGTAAGAACAGATGAATACTTTTCTCTGTGCTCAAAAGACAAGCAAACATGAGGAGAAAGCCTTGTTGGGCCTATGAGTCTGTAACAGATAAATTGTGTTAATTCTATTGATTACTTCTATCCAAACGAAGACTGTCATCTTTGAGTGTGCCCTAAGCTTCAAAAAGTACTGCTGTTTATCGCAGTGATTAGTGTCCCAGCTTACTCAAATACTCTTTGCAAAATGGAGCATGAACTTTAGTAGCTTTCATAACATAGATCTTCACTCTGAAGATTTTTGGATAGCTTGAATTCTGCAAGATTAACTCCTTCTAGAATATTAGTTGCCAGCCTTTTTCCTTTGTAGATCTTTTTCATTCTTTAAAAAAATGGAATTGATGATGTAGATTATCAGAAAATGCTAGTGAATATGTGAAAATGATGGGACATTTTCCACTTTCTTGTTATGTGTTGTTTTGGTGACTAAAACAGACATTCTCTCATTTGGAGTTCTGGCTATCATATGAAGAGCTTGAGTTTTTTCTCATTAACATCCTAAATGCTAAAATGATTTATATGCAAATGTAAACATACAAGAGGTATTCAGTTGGCGCTGGGAGGGCAAAAAGTGCAAGAAACATGAAGCTCCCATACAGCCTACACAACAGAGATATTGCAATTAGATATACGGGTAGATTAAATTGTAAATAGGCTCTCGAAAAGAGAGATGCTTGCAATATGCTGTATTCCATTCACAACACTCAATATATTGTGGGACTTTTTCTCTTTTTAAGAAGTTACAATGTTATGCAGTGCCATCATCATTAATCTCTCGTATCTCTTGCTTAAACATTATATCATTGGAATAGGAATTTGAAGCACAAGAAAGGATGAAGCAACAACTGAAAATAGAGGAAACACCTCTGCCACCAAATCTCAGTTACGGGTGAGATAACATCACCTAAATATTGTTGTTAGGATTATATTTTTAATTTCTCTTGCTTTATCTTTGTTATTAAATTTGTTCTTTCTTTAATCTGAAACAGTTAATTGTTTGCCTAATGAATGTCTTTGTGCCGAATTGAAGCTTGTTTGAGTAAAATTTATTTTTCTTTTGTTCAAAATTGAAAATGTCTCCTTGTAATGGAGTGGTAACAACAATGCAGATGTTTATGATTGGACCAGTACAAGCTTCTCTTTATGGTCTAGAGTGTGGATTTTAACTTTAGCAAGTGAAACTGAGTTCTAAATGTCCATCATATGTGGGCCATTGTTTATTTCTAAGGCCCTTGTTTGTTTTTGGTACAAGGCAAAATTTACAGATTATTGTGGACCATTTCCAAACATTTTTTTATCTATGGATTTTCTGATACAGATTTCTAGTACATAGTCCACAAATTTATAGATGTGGGATATGGCTGTTTGGGTACCTCAGTGATCCCATTCTTTCTTTTCAATATCAAGGTTCCTTTTTAACAGACAAATGCTTGAATCTGTATTAGTGGTTCTCAAGAAGTTTAGTTCTGGAAGCCATAGCCTTAGAAGTTTGAAATTTGAAAGGCTGAGTTCTGGAACTAAAGAAGATTCAAAAATCAGTTGATGTATTGTTCGGGATAGGAATGTCATTCTGGTTGATGTCCATGCAGTTATTGAACCTTGCAAGTGCTAAAGTAGATGTCTGTAAGCTAATTTTTTAAGTTCACTTTCCTTCAGAGAAATTGATCAAGATATTTTGAATTTGAATTAAACAATATGATTTTATAGCTGGAAGAACCATGTTCCTTTGTAAAAGAATTACAAGGCTTACTAGCCTCTGTGGAAGCGGATTGCATTATGTTTCTCATATAAAAATTGTCTCCTAATAGGGGGGTCATTCTTAGTGGTGAAGCCATCATGTAATGTTATTTAATCTTTGGGGTTCAAGTATCTCATCCAAAGGAAGAGACTTTCTCTAGACTTACTTTGGTCTTAGCTTTCCTCCTTACCCCTCTCTGATACTGTAAAATTTTCTTCAAATTTCTAAAAACAGGTGTTAGTAAACTGATATTTAATTTTCTGGACCTTTAACTTGTGTATTGATCCAAAATGATTTCTTTCTGCATGATCTAATGTCAGTGTATAGGAATCCCCATCTTTAAATTTTTATTGCCAATGAATATATGTATTTGCCAAACAGTATGCCTCTGGATAGAAATTTTTGTTTGCCCAACTTTATCATTTTCTGATTGTTGAAGTCAAAGGGGTCCTAGTATTTCTTTTTTCTTTGTCACTTCACAGATATCAATATCTTCATTAGCATAGCTGTGCTAGGGACAAAGAACAGATGCTGTAAGATATCTTCTGGACATGTCTGGGGCTCCAAAATAGTTTTTTTCACTCTTTGCAGTTGATGTAAGACTTTTTTTGATGATTTGGGGAGTGATTTACAATTGAAAAGATTGAGATTTGGAATGAAGTAGCATGCTTGGATGTCGGCAAGTTAGTTACTAATATTTTTATTGGAGCAGGAGTTTGGTGTTTGTTATAATGGTTGTACTAGGGTTATACAAAGAAGGCAATGGAAATCCCTCAGGTTTTAGGTTTTTTTATATAGAAAGGGTCGGGTGTTGCTTTATTCTTCAGTAGCAAACAGTAGTCATGAGTGGTAACAAGTGAAATAAGTAAATGGTAGAAGGGGAACAAACAAGCAGATATAATTGGTAGGATGTCTTGTATTTCAAGTTTTCCTTCTAGTTTAGAGTGAATTATACAAAACCCCTTCAACTTTATTCCATGTGCAAATAACCGTGAATTTTTAATTATAGCAATTTGCTCCCTTTTGTGCTCCTAAAATTGCTAATTAAACCTTGCAATAGAAATCTATTCAATTTGTTAACAGAAAAATTGCAGGTGATGCTTACTGGACTATTCCCTCCTTTTCACACAAATAGATATCCTTGGAAATGGTCACATGGAGCGTTAATTGTCTTTTTTCTGGTAAAATTTGTATAGTGTTTATTGGATTGTTTGATTCGTGCATTTTGAAAGCACATGGGGGTAAATTGCTATAGTGAGAACTGAGGGGTACATGTACTATAGTTGACGGGAATTTTGACTAGTTTAACCCCTATTAAGGACTTGGACTTTGCCTAATTTTTCAATTTGTGAAAGATTTGTGTTGAGAAAACTGACTCTCAAACATAACTAGAAGTACAGAGTTGCCCAATGAATAAGATTAATTATTTAATTAAACGTAACATGTCTGAGTCTGCAATCAGGCCCCGAAAAAAGTTGTATTCTTTGGTCTTGTAACTGACCTGGAAGAAGTATTCTTTGGTTAAAAGATACTTCTCTAATGTTGCAAACTGAAGCTTTTTGTGCTTTTATAAAGGTTGAAACTTATCAATCATGCGTTGGTCATTGGGTCATCCCAGATTTTCTTGGGAGTAATAATATTTGAGTGAATAATAAATAAAGGTTTTAAATGTACTGCAGGTCCCTATAATTTGGACTAATTTTGGATCAAGTCCCTATAGTTTTTTTTTTCTTCTTTTGGGGTCCTTATAGTTTGAAATTTTTTCAATTGGGTCCTTGCCATCACCCTAGGTTATAACTCCATCAGTTTAGTGCTAACATGGCAAATAGCTTCTTCATGTGGCAATAGATGAAGCTTACGTGGCGTCAAAGTGGCACACAAATTGCCACCCATCAAACGCACATGCAAGGCATGTGGCTCAATTTTCCCCAAATTGATGGAAATTAGGGTGAGGAGCGACAGATAGAACCCAATTTTTGTGCCACTTTGGCGCCACGTCAGCTTATTTTTTTTATCACATAGACAAGTTGTTTGCCATGTGAGTACTAAATTGACGGAGTTATAACTAGGGGTGATTGTAGGGACCCAATTAAAAAAATTTCAAACTATAAGGACCCCAAAAGAGGAAAAAAAATTTATAGGGACCTGATTCAAAATTCGTCCAAATTATAGGGACCTGTAGTACATTTAAACCATAAATAAATAAATACATGCACACACACATTTTGTAGCTTTTGACATCCCTTGTTCTGAGTTACATCTAATGTGTTATCTTATTATCAGAATTGTTCGGTCCTACCTTCTACACTATGGCTATGAAGACACACTCAATTCATTTGATGTTGCTAGTAGAAGTACTGTTCCTCCCATACGTATAGCTCAAGAAAATGGAAATGATGAGCAGGAAATAACATATGCATTAAATCATCGAAAGACTCTACGACAGGTATGGTATTGTGAATAGTTTAGTTTAGTTTGTAGCTTTATCAAATTCTTAATCAGAATTTCCCTTGAGCACTTATGCTAGGATGATCTCTAAAACAAAATAAGGCCATATATGATTTCAAGTAGTGTCATGTACTGTATACTTCTGATTGTTGCTCTTACATCTATCTGCTACAATTTTTATACATTTAACTGTCAGCAGTCATTTGACCTTGATGTAAAGACTATTTGTAGAGTTTGCTCATACAGCCTTTAGATTATGTTGCCAGATTCTTTAATCAATCATTGTAATATAGCATTGTCCTATTCTAGTAAGTAATACTAGTAGTCTAGTACTGTAAAAAATTTGGAAGCTGACTTTTAAGAAGCCTCCCGCCCTGAAGCATCATTTGTTTGTTTGTCTTATTTTCTTTTTATGTATTCAACAAGCTCAGAGTCTCTAGTGGAGAAAGGGCTGTTTGAAGTATTTCTACCTGTAGTATGTGTCCATATGACCATGCAAATAACTTGCCTGACAAAATCTAGGAATGAAATGAGAAGGGAAGTGAGGTTAAAAAAACAAAGGATGATATAGCATTTACTTTCGCAAAGTTCTAGTCTAATTATTTATAGCTCTACTTTAGGAAATTCTTGTCTTTCAAATAATTGGAGATGGTTGTATTTTCCCGTCTCTCCTTTGTACTGGTGGGACCTTTGTGAGTATTACATCTCTTGCTGTCATGTAGTCATAAAAACTCAAGCTTTTAGGTCAAGTGGTTCTTTGATATGGTATCAATCTGGTTGGTGACCTGGTTTTATCTTCCAATTCTTACCTTTTTTAAGTGGGTGTTTGCAAAACTCAGAAAATGTGATGAAGAGGTCAAATGAGGATGGTTTTAAATTTTAAACTTGATGCTAGAGCAAATTCACTGATGGGTCAATTTTACTGCTGTAGGATACAATGCTTATGAGTACCAAAAACCTTGATCATGGAAGTGCATGCACAATGAAAACTGCGTTATTGTTGGGCATTTTGATACAGTCAAAAGTTCCATTAAATTGATGACTATCAATCTTTGTATGTATTGGTGTTTTCTATGTGCTTGCTTAGGTTAAAAATGTCTCTGTTCCTGGGTAATGTTCTGTAGTTCTTGAATTTGGTGTGTTCATCTTTTTCATGAGTCTTTTATCAAATTTTTAAGGGAGTCAGGGCTTTAAACTATCAGATGAAGTAGTGGAACCTGTAATATATTAGAATTTTCTTTTCTGGGTTAGGATTTTTGAGATGTTGTTTCTGGGCCTTTTTAAGCTCATGAAATGTTATTGGTAGACATTTGAGTTTCATTTTCCAAAGTTTTATTAATGTTGGTATAATATCCTGGCTGCATTATTGTTGCTGATTTACAACCTTGTTTTGACTGACATCTTCTTTCAATGAAGCTAATCAGGAATGGGGACATTGATAATGCATTTAGTAAATTGCGTGAATGGTATCCCCAGATTGTTGAGGTGGGTATCTCAGATTCAACTGTTTGTTTACACAGTTGTATGTATCTTTATAGCATATATGCTCATCCTAAGCTAACTTTGCAAGTTTATTAGTATACTGAGTGAGACGCTAATGAGTCAGTCTGGTATGGGTTATATATAATCTTTACTTTTTTTGTGTGTAAATTATATTTTTAGTTGAACCACAATAAAAGAGGATGCCCATAGTGATTATAGAACATAATGCATGTTCTATTTCACACTTGGCACAACTGAGGACTTGTTGTGGTTTGTTTCTACTGTTTGTCATTCTTCCTCCTTTTACAACATTTAAAGACTCGTCTGCCTATTGAAAGTGATTTTTTGACTCATTGATGATAAGAATGTATGTTAGATGGAAATTGACATTGTTGCTTTCGTTTTATTTAAAAAATAAAAAGTAAAAAAATATAAAAGGAAATGCAAAGGCAGAAGCAACATGTTTTGAGATCACTTCTGTCCAAGTCTTGAACATATTGCGACCTTGGTTATGGCATTGCAATAATATGGCCTTCAATACTTGATCCCACCATAGATTAGATTAAGTACTGCAGAACCTTGCTTTGATATTTTCCCTTTGTAAGGATCATTCTCATTATATTTACCTCATAATAATCAATTTTTGTTTGTGCAGGATAATACAACAGCTACGTGCTTTCTGCTTCATTGTCAAAAGTTTATTGAATTAGTTCGGGTATATTCCTTTTCTATATTTAGTTGTGTAAAAAGTTACATGTTTGGAAGCCTCTCATTTTGGTATTCATTTCATTAATGTACTCGGTTTGTTATTTGAAAAGAATTTTTTTCTTAAGAAAATTATAGTAAAGAATGTGCGTATTATTCCATGGCTGGTTTATAGACTCATCTGTTAATTTACCCATCTTTTTTCTATGGGCATTTAACTTGCAGAGACAAGTATTAACACACTTCCATTTAGTTAGTTACTCGTTTTAATACATCCTTTTGTTCTCTTAGCTTTGCTTCAAAGTTTCTAGATTATTAACTAAAGCCTGATTTTTTTTTTTTCCTGCACACGACATCTAGGTTGGAGCACTAGAGGAGGCTGTCAAATATGGAAGAATAGAGTTGGCCAGGTTTTTTGGGTTGCCTGTCTTTGAGGACCTAGTTCAGGTAAATTTTCTTAGTAAGAATAACTATTTTGTCCTGCACTAATATCCCCACTGATCTAAATTTTGAAGGACCTTCTTGTGTTGTTTGATGGGTATTAACATGGTAATTGTATTGAGCACAAGACAAAGCCGAACATTTTCATTATAAGCTTTTGAGTCTGTCCGAGCTGGGTTCCCCTTTTTTGGGTACAGCTATCCAATAATGTTTCCTTGTGCTTGAGAGAGGTTGTAATTTCTTGTGTTATATTGCCCTCCAATTTTAAGTTGACAGTTGCCGTTTGAAGATTGTATTTCAACTTCTTTTCTGTCAACTGCTTTTAAGCTTGTTCTATGTATATTACCTGTTTGTCTAATTCTGCCATTCGATTTCTCTTCTCTAGGACTGCGTTGCTCTGCTGGCTTATGAACAACCACAGGAATCCTCTGTGGGTTATCTACTTAAAGACTCGCAGCGTGAAGTTGTAGCTGACACGGTAAACGCCATGATCTTGTCCACAAATCCCAATGTGAAAGAGTCAAAAATTTGCTTGCACTCAAATCTTGAGAGGTTACTCAGACAGCTTACTGCTTGTTGCTTAGATAGAAGGTCTTCGAGTGGGGAGCAGGGAGAAGCTTTCCAACTTCAGAGAGTTCTTAGCTGTGGTAAAAGAGGCTAGTGCTAGGTGATATGTTGTTCATTGCCCTTCTCACTCTGCTGTTTATATGGTCCTTCTGAAAACAATGCTAAATGATCAAATTGGTCTTAGGTTGTTATACTGTAGAGCACCCCTTTTGTTTATTTGAAGCACTATACTCCATTTCTTTGGGAGAGGGGGTTCTCTATGTGCATGTAAGCTTGTAACCTCATTATTGTCAAAGATGAATAGAAATGGTAAATTGAACTGAGTAGTGGGTCCAATGTGAGAAATGAGATGCATAAAGTTCAAAACAATTCAAAGAAACAACCAACGCGTTTGGATATATGTGCATATGTGAATTAGTCTGTGTGCTCGTGTGTTACAAATGACTTAAGGGTAATTTCTATTTACTTCTCATGAGGTTTTGAAACATTACAAATATCTTCATAAAATGGAGTAAATTAAGTTTACCTCCTTTTTGTTAATTTCTCACAAATGGTTTTTACTATTTTTTTTTTTATTTAGTGTATATTTCTTCACCCTCTTGTCTCACGAAGGATATATAGTAATAGTGTGTTGAAATGTAGGAGGAAGAAGGATGTATTTTATCTAATTTTGAAGGGATATTTGTGACATTTCAAAACTTTTGGGGAGCGGAGGTGGTAATACATTCAATAATTTGTGCTATAATCCACTCTTAAATATGAATTTTCTTTTCCCTTTGCGATTCATTAAAGTCTAATTGTAAAGTCTAATTGTTTGGGTGCTCGCAAGAGCATATGATAGTAAGTTGTCAAATTGGGTTAAGTCCGTTAGATTAGTCCGGCCCGTTATTCAAATGAGGTGGGTTGGGTTTATGTAATACTGACCCGTTTAAAAGTGGGTTTATGAGTCCGTCCCGTTTGAAGTGGGTTGGGGCAGGTTGGCCCATTAGTTCATTAATTTTTTTTTAAAAAAAAAAACAAACACTAGAAAAATCAAATTAGAAATCCCTAAACTCCTAATTCATTTCTCCACTTTTGCTCTCTCTTCTTCGCTCTCAGTGCTATGCGGTCGAGACTTGTGTCCGAGATTGCCAAGCTAGTTTAGCTAACCTTCATGAGGCTAAGGCATTGAAGGCTACTAAGGATGGTATTGCAGGTTGGCTCCCAGAGTTTCAGTCGTGTGTAGAAGCAGTGAGAGTGGAGCTTGCAGGGTTAAAGTCCATGGTGGATACTATGAGGACTAAGCTTGCTGGAGTTGATGGTTTGCAAGTTGACTATGCCCATTTAGATTTCAGATGCGCACCCTCTTTAAACTGCAAGCCCAGAAGAGAAAAACAGTCAAGTTTGTCTCCTTGTTATGATTATAAAATGCTTTTGATTCCAATCCACCGTGCATGTCACTTTTTGCTACAGCAGGCCTATTTCATGAATGATGATGATCAATTAATTGCATGTTTTCAATATCATTACATTATTATATACTTTATGAATCAAAGACACTACTAGTAAGACAAAATACTTTGCTATTTCAATAGAGATAAAAGTAGCAAATAATTAACTTCTTTTTTTTTGGCGGGCTGGCCCTCCTAACCCGCAACTCACCTGTGGGTTGAGTTGGGTTGAAATTTTCTTAGCCCACCAAAATGACGTGCCAGCCCGCCCTGCCCCGTTTATTGGTAGGTTGAGGTGGGGCAGGATGGGCTGGGCAGTCTTGATAGCTCTATATGACACGTTTATCAACTTGAGCACAATCAGATTAAAGAATTTATTATTCTAAGAGCTTGATATTGGAAGAAAAGATAATTCAATTTTAAATATAGAGTCTTTAGTTTTCGTATAAAATGATTAAAATATCTCTCAATGTTATTTGGTTATTTTGTTTATTTTTAAACATCATAATATGTGAACAAAATAATTACATAGAACCAAATGACCTGTAACCAAGTGGTATTGAGGTCGTCTTCAGGGCTTGTGGGATTAGTGTTGCTATTCAAAGTCTTAGCTAAAGTACCAAAAAAAAAATAATCACATAGCAACAAAGAATAACCATAATGTTAACAAAATAATCACATAGCATCAAAAGTTATTTTGATAATTTCATATGATGTGAAACCCACCGTAATAGAATTTTTTATATTTGAAACTGAATTATCTTTTCCTTCAATAGCAAGACACTTAAAAATAAGGAATCGATATGAATTTGTCAACCCAAACACAATCCATTTAAGTTCAAGTTGGCACAACGCAATTTAACTGTTTACTAATAAAAAGAAAAAAAAAACTCATATCATAACCCAATTAACTTGTTCATTAAATAAGTTACACGAGTAGGCACAACCTACAATCTGCAAGAAGAATAATCCATGAGAGGGATAAACTGGAAAACAGAATAAGATAGGTAAGGGAAGTCCTAAGGAAGTTGATATTTGGATGAACACATCAATTTCAAGTCATCAATTCTCCAATTTCAACCAAAAAGTAGGGAAGTAAAAGATTAATTTACATACACCAAAAAATGAAACCAATACTTCAAGCTTGAGGTGATTTGTCAACAAGGAATCAACATCAGCAAGTAAATAAACTAAGATTCATTATACTACTTGTTACATGTTGAGGATATCTGAGTTGGAGGTCGGGTATCTCGAGAGGTCGGGTTGATCTTTGAGGTCAGGTGCCTGCACAAGTGTAAAAAGGGACTGGGTTTTATTTTCGAGCTCCGAAGCTTAAGTTAGGTCAGTTCGATCTAAGATGTGTCATAAATGACCAAAAGTTCATTACCTGTAACGGATGAGGTTATTTATAGAAAACGGAAAGCAGGAGCTGGCTGGTCCTAGGAGAGCATGAGGTGGCGGGTCATAGAAAGACCAGGTCCAGACCTGCCGGGTTTCTGGATGTTTTGGCCTGGTGAGACATTGGGCCTATACTGGATATTGGGTCTGTGCTGGATACTGGGGTAGCCAAAATGGACTACAACACATGTAGATGGACAGCTCAAAAGAGAAATTATTCCCTATAAGTTTAGTGGCAAAGTGACCAAAAAAACTTCTAAGCTTAAATGCATAATAATACACAATAGCTACAAGTTCCCTTCCAAATGAAAAATTATAAGGGGTTTGTTAAGTTATTTAGGGGATAACGATACTTTATCAGGTTCTAGTAGGATTCATGTCTTGAATATTTGGAGAGCTATATGTTCTGCCCCACAAAGCTTAGGAACTCTTGCAAATCAGGAACATGTACTTGTTGATTCTTTTGGCCAGATAAGATTAACAAAGCTAGAGAAGGTATCAAACTAAATAAGTAGTAGACTAGTAGTCCTTTTCTGTTAAGCATCCTCAGATAGAAAATGAAAACTTTGGATTCATTGGATATTCCAATTTCTCTCTAATGCAATGCAGACCCGCCTAAGACAAGTCCCAGCACTCATTGAACTCTAAAACATGAAGTGACAACTTAAGTGGTGTAATCAGGAATTGCTCAGAACTGTAATCCAATCCACGATATTAAGATATAGTCATTTCAGATTTAGAAGGCTTGATATGTTAACCGTGATTAAGATTACCCAATTGTACTCTCCTACTAAAATGTTCTTATTAATTTTTGAACGATTTGTGGCCAAGTGATATTGAGATCGTTCTTAAGGTTTGTTGGTTTTATGTTCGAACTCAGAGTTATATCTAAAGTACCAAAAAAATTGTTTTTATTAATTAAACAAAAGATTATCCAATATTGTTTTAGGTGCTTTTATGCTACACCCTCTTAAGGGTGATTTGTGATATATCTAAGTAAATTTTGTATTATTTTGGTTCCAAATTGAATTATTTAAGTTGATATAATTTAAATTTTATTGAATCAATGTCTGAGTATACAAAAAAAAAAAAATTTAAACAAATTCAGTAAAATTTAAATTATGTTAACTGTATCAATATGATATAATTTAGAATTAAAATAGTACAAAACCTACTTAGATGTGACATAAGTCACTCTCAAAAGAATGCAACATAAAAACACTCTATTTTATTATCCAAAATAAATGACAAATCTATAATAATTTCAGTTGTACTGAAATTTCGAGGAGGGGAAAACCTACAATTTATGATAATATCCATTCAATGTTAACAATCATTTGTATCAATTATCATACACAAAATTTGAAGTGATCATAAGATTAACAATGAAATCAAGGCTATAGTAACCATGTCCCATATTTATAACAGAGCAATGGCAAAAGTCACCAAAATAAGAGGGGGTGGGGAAGAACAAGAAAGAAACAGACAAAATTAATGCCTACAACTGTCCTCATCACTATGAAGTATTGACACGGCATTTTGTTGCCCTGTCTTCGTGTCCAACATAATATGAACACGAATAGACCTTAGACACTAGTGTGGCACATGTATAGATGTATCTAATTAAAAGATAATTTATTTTGGCTCATGTCGTGTGGTGTGTCATGTGTCCATATCCGTGCTTCCTAGCTAGATTTTAACATACTGAATTATGATTACTATACTTTTCTCAATCCATTGCAGCAAAGACATGAATTTCTTCTAGGAGCTCATTAGTTAGTAAAATTATGCATATTGATAGGCCCCCCAGACTGTATGAAAGTATCACAAGGTGTGAGTGCTATGAAAGGGTAACCGATTCAAACAGAAATCTAATTTTCACTTTTGTACATAATTATAAATCACAGTAGTACTTTTTTTCATTAGAAGCTTTACAAGTTGCCCCATTTTGTTTAGGAGAGAGGTGTTTTATGGAAGCTGCACCTACCCAAGCATGAATATATTGGAATTCACCACACTGTAAGAAAAAAAAAAAAATGCAACTGCAGATGCAGCTATTCACGGTTTTCCAATCCAAATTTTGTTAAGAAATTGCTAAACAGCGGAGCAACAACAATACAATTCATTAATCAGATGGTAGTTTTGGTTTTTCACTTATTATATTTTACGGTCATGAGTTACCGTATATGTAGAGTGACCAAATAGAAAATATTATTTATTTGAGTTCCTTAAAAATAATTAACTCTAAAGTGATAACTTAAGTGGTGCAATTGCTCACTTGTCATGTACCTAGCTTTAAAGATTTGGGAGGTTTTCAGATCAAATCATGGTGTACCATGTTTTAGTGGTTGTTAGTGTTATTGTGTTGTGATGCTATTTGTTTTTTTTTTTTTTTTTGGTAATCCAAAACCCAAAAACCTGGGTTTGAAATCTTTGGATGAAGTCAAAATAAACAAACTTGAGACGAGTCATCCTTATTCAAAAATTTTATTGTCGAAACACTCACATATATAACTTTGTGTGAAAAACACTTTAAAAAACTCTTATTTTATTAATGAGAGGCCTTGAAAACAAAATCATATTTTTGCTAAAAGAGTCTTGTGACTTGATGCTATTATTAGCGGCTTGAATACATCATTTTTCATATAAGAGTTGTAAATATACATTGTGTCTATCTCTAGCAAAAACAAAAAATTAACTCAAAAAATAGGGAAGAGATCCAATCATGTTAACTTGAGTCATGTTGCTTAGATCTAAGCCGTCTATTCCATTTAAGGTCATTTCAACCATTAAAACACATTAATATTTAATGGTTGAAATGAGCTTTAATGGAATGGACGGCTCAGATCTGAGCAACATGACTCAAGTGATATGACTGGATCCAAATCCCAAAATATTACTGAAAGCTCAAAGCTGTGTGACAGATGCACAGGTAACATAGGCAAATTTATCGCTAAGCCCCGTTTCAAAATGAGTCATTAGTACGCAAAGCGCGCTCTTACCTTTGCCCTTTCCTGACTCATTCTCTACATCGTCATCGTCTCCTTCTTTTCCTCTATACAAAAATTTCTATGAAGAAAACTGCTTCGCTCTGGTTAGTCACACTTTTGGTTATCATTCGGGGCTGACCGGTCACAATTACCAGACCGGTTACGCCCAATGCCTTCCCATTGCTTCTGGTACTCTTTTTCTTACCTTGATTCTCGTATACTGCTTTAATGGCTTTTTTTTCTTTCATCATTTTAATTTTCTCTCATAATAGGTAAGGGGTGTTTTTCTTTTTCCTTTTTTGTTATAAAGGAGTAAAATTTTTGACATTAAACACTTTGATTGTTATGACTAGGGGAGACGCCATTAAACCTACGCATTATTGAGTTCCCATGATCAAGGTAAGGAGAAATTTTGATGACTGAAATATGGTTTCCTAATTTTAGTTTTTTTGTTTTTAATTTATCCTTTTAGCAGAACTTAGATTAAAGTTTCTAGCAGAATCAGCCCATTTTGGGGTAACCTTTGTTGGTATGAAATCTAAAAGGAACATTTAGAAGTTAGAATTGCTAGAAGGTACCACACGGCCTATGATCATCTTCAGGACTTGTGGGATCCGAGTTCAAACCCAAAGTCGTAGCCAAAATATCCAAAAAAAGAAAAAGAAAAATAGAAGAAGAATTGCTAGAAGGAGTTTCTTTGCTCCTTAAGATTCTGGGTTGATCTATTCATCTTGTTAGGCACAAGTTTGATCTGGGAAATGTAGAGCTTGCATCACCCAAAGAGGGGTGCAGTGAGTTACATGGAGTTTCTCCATGTGCATTAGAAACCAATGACATCATTTGTGGACAAACGGAAATTAAGCTGAAGGGGATGCTAAAATTCATGGGGAGATATTGATTTCAGTGGAATGAAATGTAAAAGGACATGTGGGATTTAGTATATTGGCGGAAATTGAGGGGTTATATGTTGAAAATGTGGGAAAAGAACAAGCATAGATGACATCAAATATTTGGGATCATGTGTAACTGCCGGTTTCTGGATCTATAAGCTGATCCCCTTTCATGGTTCACTCAAAAATGTCCTTGCTTTTTTTGGCAAACTTAATTAGGTTTCATTGCATTATTGAAGGTTGGAAATTTTAATTGTAGACCAATTATATCTTCTTATTGGACTTCTATCTTACTTTCAAGCCTACAAGATTTGATCTATGCTAAAAGGCCAACCCTCAGCGACCAAATCACACGGCACTTCTTCTGAGCCAAGGTCATTAAGCTTCTAATTATTTTCTTAAAAGTTTGAGGCTTCCCTTAGATAGTTTATTCAGTAAAGTTGTCTGCTCTTATTTTTCAGGTTTAGTTAATTCTTTTTTGCTTTTTTGCACTCCCATCTGAGTCTTTTATGATAAATTACTGTTTTGTCATGCATTTGTTTCTTTTCTAGATGAAAGTAGAACTTTCAATAGGTTTTGAGTTTCTGCCTTTTTATGAGTTCAAGACATATGCTTTCATGTGTTTAAATTCATCATGCAATCGTTCTCTGAGCAATCCCCTCAAAGCAAATAGCAATCTTTTGACCAAGTCATTTGAATATCTATATGATCTGCTTTTATTTGACCAGGGCATTAAGGCCAACTTGGAAACTGATGCAGTTTCGATACCATGCAATCATCATCTATCATATTTTTTTATTTAAATTTTTCTTTTTAATCTTTTTTTCCTTTAAAAGCTTATTTGATATATGGCTTGAATGAACATTGAAAATTTGTACCCTATGGCAATAGGATCCACCCAATTTCTCTACAATAATAGATTCTCTTCAGTTAAATGATTTTGCAGTGAAATTTCTTCATTGAGATAGGCTACATCACATTTTCTTGTGATGCCTCTGAAGGGCTTTGTGGGCTTAAAATAATCATAATACTGTAAATAGTGGCAAGCTAGGTCAAAGTGCATTTTGACTGTAGTTTTGGTCTTTTTTCTTAAGTACTTACACGTGTGTGTATATTTATGTGGTGAAGAGGATTTTGAGACCATCTGAACTCCACGAGTCTTAGCTGTTTTTCTTTCTTTATATCAATTTTCATGTTCCTAACTATACACATTAATTTTCTGTGACCTCATTTTCCTGACAGATGGAAAATTCAAATGGTTTATTTAACTTGAGAAAGTCTGCACACACAGGAAGGCCACTTCATCTGCCTCCTAAAAGTATCATCCCATGCTTTGATACATCCAAAGCTGAATGTTTCTCCCATTCTGTTGCTGAATCAGAAGGACTCTTGGTATGCGCAGAGAGACAAGGGCGCCACCAACGTACTCATTCTGCTGATTTCTTGCAAACAGAGGAAGCACCGTCTTGGTTGACAGAACTTCTTGATGAGCCAGAGACACCTATATGCAGAGGTCTTAGACGTTCATCAAGTGACTCTCTTGCATTCTTACAAACAGTAGCTGAGGCATCTGAAAGGAAGGAGGAACATAAGAAACATACTACTTCAGAATCTTCTAGGAGCTCATCTAACTTGTATCATCCAACAGATCTGTCACATTTCTCACACAGATGCCCTATTTCTTTTAATGCGAGTGTGAATGCAGCCTGGGATCTATCCCTCACTTCCTTGCCCTGCTCAAGTAGCTATGGATCTACCTCTTGTCGTGTTACATTCCCAAGCTCATGTGCGCCACAGGAACCAGATGCTACTCAATCAGAAATTATTGGAAAGCAAAATACAGAAGACCCAGAAATCTCCTCTATGGAAAATCATTGCTTGCCTGCTAATCCTTCTGCATCAAAAGCAGAGTCAAAACGTGCTAAACGGTATGTGATCCTCTCTACTATCTTGAGCTTATGGAATTAATATTTTGATATTTTCTCATAGGATAATACAAGTAGGATCTATGTTTGTCTAATACTTCTGGAATACTGAATCCCTGTGTCTTTTTTTTTTTTTTTTTTTTTTTTTTTTTTTTTTTTTTTTTTTTTTTTTTTTTNCAGTTTTCTCTTATCCAACATATTTTACCTTTTTCCTTGATTTTTTTTATGCTTAGATGCACATATATTGCCTTTTTAGGATTTGGTGTATACTTGCTTATGTGTGAGTACCTTTGGGGATGCAAAAACCATTTTATCCTTTATGAAACACAACAATCCTCTTTGATAGCACTTAGTAAATTCTTCTTTATTCATGTAAATTCTATAATATTAAGAAGCTAAAGAAGAAGTAAAAGAAGGAATATATGTGGTTGTCATGCTAGGGTAATGATATATGAGATATATTCTTATGGTAGTAAATACCAAGACCCACATCTCCACTTTAGAGATAACTTGAAAAATTAATGTTCCAATCAAATTTCAGAATGGTGCTTCTCAAATTCTTGGCAAATATATTTTTGGCTTTGGCAACCACAGAAATTTTTTCTTGGGAATAATTGTCATCATCTTATATGAATTAAAGTTTCTTCTATATGCTTAGTAACAATTATGGTCTTGAAAAGAAGGGACCTTTAAAGCCTACAAAAGCAAACTACTATTCTGGAGGGACAACACAAGTAGATGTTGGGCAAAAACTGGACCCCATAGTAGAAACGTCGGGTATAAGAATGCAGTTATCTTCCTTAAGTCACCCCAAGCTTTGGCTTCCACATTTAATATGTTGACTTTTGTTTTCCCAGCCTACCCCTCTTATGTATAGTGTCCACCAGGTTATTTCACTTCTAAATTTTCTTTATACAAAATTATCTTGTAGTTAGTATGGTAGGGTCCTTTTTTGAAAATATTTAAGGATTAAGGTAACAAGCATGATCTCAAACATGTACGACATACGTGAATTCAATAATTAGAGATGTATAATGAAGATAAGTTTTAGCTGTTATACTTGTCCATTTTTCAGTATAACTGTTTCATCTTATATTTTGTGGTGCAATACAATATAGGCATTCGGCTCAACAGTCCCGGGCTAGGAGACTTCAATACATTGCTGAATTGGAAAGAAGCATTCTAGCTTTGCAGGTAAATGTTAAAATTTGTCAATTATACCTGAAATAAATTGGTAGAAAAATTAAACTGTGTCCTTTTATTTCATTATAGCTAGAAGGATCTCAAGTTTCTGCAGAACTTGAGTTTCTTGATCAGCAAAATCTCATATTAGGCATGGAGAATAGAACCCTGAAACAACGGTTGGACAATTTATCCCAGGAGCGGTTCATCAAATGCTGTAAGTAGCAAGATTTGATCTTTTGTTTCCTTTTTTTGTGCTTCTGTAATCACTTTATTCAACTACACTGTAAATCTTGTCAGATGACTCAGATGCCCTATTTCATGTCAGTGTCACTGAAATCCACTAGTTCTTATTTTTCTCGTTTCCAAAGCAATTTGCAAGGCGCTATCGCTTTTTGAATTTGATGTTATATGTAGTACCATTTCGTGGTCATATGATAGTTTCTAAAACTTGCATAATTTTAAAATGGTGATGCTGGAGCTCCTGTGTTTAAATTATGTTGGGACCAGGTGGGCTGGTATTATGGGAGGGGATAGATGCCCCTGTTGTATAGCCTCCATTGGACCAAAAACAAAAATGGTTATCATATTCTCGTCTCCAAATAAGTGACAAGATCTACAAGGTCTGTTTTGATTCATGATCTCTCTGTGACCCGCAATTGGTGCTTGGTACAGTGGAGCAGGAAATGCTGGAAAAGGAAATCACAAGGCTTCGGAATCTGCAGCAGCAACAGCAACTCAAACAGCCACAGAAGCATTATCGGTCCAAAAGTTGTGACCTTGGTTCCTCATTTTCCAAACTCTCTTTAAAGAACAAGGAACCTGAGATGCAGAAAAACAGGTAGTTCCCACTTATAAAATATGCTCAAGCACAAGAGACACTCTGATTTGTACAATTAGCCAACTAGCTCTCCATATCTTGAGTCCCTTGTTTTCTACTTGTATTTCTAGTTTACTTGATAGAATATCCCCATAATAGTGGACCTCTTAATTAGAAGAGAGTTCATTGAAAAGGCAATTGTCCTTGTATCTGCCATATCTCTGGTGTTGAGCCATGACACAAATCATAGTCGATCCTAGTAGGTTTAACTTGTAATCATATTTTCTGTAAACTCTTCATGTTGTGGTTAATAGATTTCTTGTTAACCTTTGCCATACTTCCACCCACAAAAGGAAAAATTTGCAGTTCAGATAGTAACCAGTCCATGATCTGAAGTAAAGCAATGCAGTGGAATTTTTTCTTTCATTTAAGAAGGAAAAAAAAAAAAATGCATGGCATTGAATTCTATTCTTGTTATTTCTACTACATAAACAAGTTCAGTGTTGAAAATTCAACTGAACTATAAAATTGAGACAATTACAAATAGGGATTTAATGTTGCAAGTATTTAAGTCATTTTGTTGAGTGTAAACTTTTTTTTTTTTTTTTTTTTTTTTTTTTTTTTTTTTTTTTTTTTTTTTTTTTTTTNTTCTTCTCGAGGTGACTTTTCTTAACCATACTGACAATTTAGTAGTCATATTTAGCTAATAGATCCTTTCTTGTAAATATTTGCTGCATTGGGTCTCTATTTGTAATATCCCTATAGAAATTGAATTAAGGGCATTGGGAAATATAATCACTTCATAAAACTTCGTAAAATCTCGAAATTTAAATAATAGATAAATTGAAAATCTTTACATAATATGACATCAGAAATTTATTTTCTACACAAGAATATTTTGATAGTTAAGCACTCTATGTAATATTGAAAGAGAATAAAAGGGAAGGATTTATGTAGTGCAAGTACCTATAGTTTAGACGAATTTAGAATCAGGTATTTATATTTTTTTTTTCTTCTTTTGAGATTCTTATAGTTTAAATTTTTTTAATTGGGTCCCTGTCATCACTCGGGTTATAACTCTGTCAGTTTAGTGTTGACATGATAAATGACTTTTCCATATGACAATAAATGAAGCTTACATGACACTAAAGTGGCACACAAATTGCCACCCATCAAACACACATGCAAGACATGTGACTCAATTTTTCTCAAAATGATGAAATTAGGATGATGAGCAACATATAAAACCTAATTTTTGAGCCACTTTAGCGCTGTGTCAGCTTATTTTATTGTCATATAAATATGCCATTTGCCATGTGAGCACTAAACTGATAAAGTTATAATTGGAGATAACGACATGGATTTAATTAAAAAAATTCAAACTATAGGGATATAATTCAAAATTCATCAAAACTATAAGGACCTATAGTACATTTAAACCAATATTTTAAATGTATTGTCCATTATATTTATTATTTAATCTTATATTGCTATGGATGTGCTAAAATTACTCGAGATTTATCAAAATAACACTCTCTCTCATTTTCATTTCAAAATTATATTCTGTCTCATTGTTTCGTTTACGCTAAGAGTATCCTTAAAAGTTCTTATGGAATATGCCCTTTAACTTTTGGCAAGGTGTAGAAATGTTTTTTTTTTTTTTTTTATAAATTATATACACCTCACTCAAATTTTGCTAAATTGACACTCGAAAATTGATCACCTTTTCCCTTTTTCCATTGCCAGCAAAAAATTCTAACAATATCCATATTTTGAACATACACCATTAATCAGATTTATCAAAAAATAAAAATACATGTAATTGCTTATCATTCCTTTTGGTTTAAAATTACATCTTATAAAATTTAATCTAGTTCTGGTAATGCTAGCATTTTGTTTTTGTTTTTATTTACCTGCATTAAAAAAAAAAAAATTTAACATAACACTAGTCAATAAAATCAAATCTTACTAGACAAAAAGTATATGCCATTGCACGGCTTCCCTTTTTAAAGCCAACATATTCAAAATACTAAGTTAATTTCAAGAGCCAACCATTGGAATCTTCATTAAAATGAGGACAATGAAGTGATTTTATTTCCAAATCTCCATTAAAATGAGGACAAGGAAGTGATTTTATTTCCAAATTTAATATCAAACAAACATATAGGTAAAAACTGGGTGGCAAACAGAGAATATATGGCTAAAACTATGCCAGAGAGAGGGAGTGCCACAGTGCAAGAGACTGAAAACTGTGCCAGAGAGAGGGAGTACCACAGTGCAAGAGAGTGGCCAGCTTGAAAAAAAAAAGAGCTAAACTGGCTCAGCCCAATTGGTCCGCCAGGCCGAACAACAAGCCAGCCATTTAGAGGCTCAGCAACAAGTCAAGTTCAACATAAGTGCGAGTTATACAGACCAGCTTTTTTAAAGTTCTAAACAATTTGTTCTTTCTCTACCAGCATTTGTTTGTTTGTTTGTTTTTTTTTTTTTTTTTTTTCAAATTAACCATCTTTAAACTTGTTTATAACTTGGATAGCTTGTTTTGGTATGGCTTGTTTATTTGATTTACTCCAGTATCTCATGAGTAGTTCATATTGTCCAAAGTTAAATACATAAAAGTCTAACAACATTTTGGCACTAATTGAAGTTTTATACTATCCAATGGTCATGAAATTTGTGAAGTGATTGTTTTCATGTCGATCAACTCGTTCATGCTTTGCATATTGCTTTGTTCTCAAGGACAACTTTTTATGTGCAATGAGCATTTCATTAAAGCAAAAACACTATTTTCTTTACCTTACAATACACATATGGTAACTATAAATATATATAATGAGCCTAAATTCAAAGCCCATTACACCAAAGGCCCAAACCAAATCTACCATTAGCATATCACTATTATATCCCTAAACGCCCTATAAATAACTCCTCTGTTAGAGGTGTAAGACTTTTGACTCATTTCTCATTTATTACCCCTTCCAGCTCTGACCGATCTAAATTAACTATCAAAGTTCGAAAATCCAAACCCGACCATTTGGTTTTTTCTCTGTGCAGTTTAAGTCTTTGACTTCACCCGACCTCAAGATCTCCTCGACCTCTAGCTCAACTCAAGCATCTTCAGTAACATTTGATTTTGACGATGCCTGATTTGGTCCAAAGGGCTGAATAGATTGGGTGAGGTCACTTAAAAAGGGTAAAAGGCCAAGGTCGGGTGTATGCCCGAGCTTCGATGCTGAAGTTAATGATCAATCTAGTATGAAATGGGAGCTTTTATATATCTTTTTGTCTTGTTCCAAAAGCGTCCCTTTTACTTCTTGTTTTCGCTTATTTATAGGAAGATTTCCTGGTTTAGAGGATCTAGGGAATGGGTTCATTTATGGGCTTGGTGATAATGGGCTTAAAACTTTACGGGCCGAAATATTGGGTATCTACACTTGTCCCCCCTTGAAGCTCGGGCCTTGGTGTTACCGAGACCGAGCTATGGATTTATAAACGGTATCCGCTCCCGAGATGGGGATGTGGGGCAAAATGAGGGCGCGAATTTTTTGAAATTTCGATGATTACGTCATGTGCCATGATGATCTTTTGGTGCTTGGGATGTGACTGCCACGTGGCGTTTACGCGTCGATATATTAATGACCATTCTGGCTGCGGCGGTCTGTTGGGCTGCTTTAGGTGTCAGGGCCGTTTTGGACGTGACGTTTGGCCTGCCCGAGCTAGAATACGGCTCTCTCAGCACCGTTAGATCAGGAGTCCTTGGACGGTTGGATTCGCTCTGTGTTATCTTATAAATAGGGGTTGGTAAAACTTCAGTCTACTCTTTTGGTAAATTTTCTGAAATTGGTGCTTAGGTCGGTGTGAAGTAAGGAATCTTGTAGGATTTTCAGCTCGGAGTACTCCTTTTTCTGAAGGTAATTTTTGCCTCTTTCTCGCTCTTAGGTCGTAGGTCTTCTTTCTTCTTAGTGCACTTGTGGTAAGATGGAGAGTTATTCTTCTGTGAACGGCGAGGACCCTATGAACTATCTGGAAGATATTGAAGTAATTTCGTCTGATGGGGGGATGGAGGCCAACAGGGAAGTGGTGAGTGAAAGGGAGCCAAGTGTTGGTAGGGAACAAGAGAGGGCGGAGGAAGCTAGTTCTAGCGATAGTAGCTTAGATATATCCTTTGTTCGGCCCTCTGTTCCTTCTTTCGTTCATGAGAGGATAAAAAACACCTTTTCCGTGCTTCGCTCAAAGTTTGTGAGGGAGTTCAAATTTTATAACAATTAGATTGACTGGGCTTGTAGCAGTTATGATGTTAAAGCCTGCCCGAGAGATGCGCCTGTCTGTGAAAACTGCCCAAAAAACGATTTTTTTACCTTTAGTGCGGCTTATATGGAGAGGGCCGGAGCGGAGTTACCTCTCTCCGAGTTTGAGATGGAGTTTTTTAGGAAGGTTAACGCCGCTCCATCCCAACTCCATGTAAACGGCTGGGGTTTTCTTCGGGCGTTTCAAAAAATGTGTGAGCTTTTGTCGGTAGAGAGTAGGATAGAGGTATTTTTTTTATTTTTTTACTTTAAAGGATGTGAAGGATACCGACCAGGATTTTGTGTACATAGCTGGTCGGCGGGGGTTAGGACTTTTGAAGTTAGTGGAAGAATCGGCAAAAGGGTGGAAAGACCGATTCTTCCGGGTAACGGTCCCGACTTGGAAGGCAGGCCCGGCACCAGCTATGGCGTTTTTCCTGAAGGAGGACTTAAAACCTCGGTTTCCCCTGCGCTGGAGTCGGGATATTTACAAGGTGCCAGCTCGGGCGATAGACGAGTATATCCGGGAAGATCGGCAGATAATAAAGACGATCTCCCAGCTGGCCGTTGAAAACGCGCAGATGGTCACGCTCAAGGCCAAAGATCTTATTGGTCGGTATTTATTGTGTGAAGTTGGGTGTAAGCTTTCTGATGTACTGATATTTTGTTTCTTTCTGCAGATGGAAAGCTGTCGGCAGAGCAAATGGTGAATCTAGCGAAGCTGGCAAAGGCGAGAACTCAAAGGTCGGCGGCGCCACCAAAGGCCATACCTACGGAGCCAGTGACGGTGGTGAGAGCGGAGGAGGTGCCCGTGCTACCAGCTGCTCGGGAGGAGGGGAGCCCTGTTGCTGCTAAGGGGAAGCAGAGAGCCGGGAATAAGAGACAGCGGGTGGCGGCAAAGGTGGATAGAGACCGAGCAGACCCCTCGGCCAGCCGGATGTTTGACCTTGATTCAGAGGTAAAACATTTCGAGCTGTTTGCCGCCCCCGTGGGAGAGAAGCGGGAACATTCCAGTGTCTCATTCTGGAATGTTCAATATCCGGCGGGAGACCGGCTGAAATCGTTGGCCCTTCCTACGGATCGAACGAAGGTGGCGGAGGCCAAAACATTGCTGCTGAGCAAGCACCTTCGGGACATCATAGGACGGGCCGCCGTGATTGGCCAAGAGCTGAATGAGAGGGTCATCGCGTCCGAGCTGGAGAGGCAGAAATTTGTGGAAGAGGACGAGGTGACCCGGGCAACGGTAGAATCCTGCCAGGAGGCCTTGGGTCGGGCCGAGAGGGAGCTGGGGGACATCCGTACAAGGTTGGATGCTACGCTGGCCGAGCTTGCCCAGGTGAAAGAAGAAAAGAAGATAAGCCAGGAGCTAGGCAGGGCGGCTGAGATCCGGGAAGGCAAGGTTCGGTGCCAAATGGCTCGACGGCTGGACCGAGTTCGACAGTCAAAATCAAGATTAAGGGACCGGGCTGAGCAGAAGATTGTGATGAACTATGCTGAAGCTCATGAAAAAGGGTTTAAGCTATGTTTAGAGCAATCTCGGCTGCAGGTCCCTGATATTGATGCCGAGCGCCTGGATCCTTGGAAAAGGGTAAGGGACGGTCAGCTGGTGGACGACGTTGAAGAGGCAGATGAGGAGGACCCTGAGCTGCGGGTTGATCCTGACTCCGGTGCAGATGCGGATTCAGCCTCGGAGAACGAAGATGTTCTTCGAGAGCAGGATAAACCCTAGGGAGTTAGGATCTTGTAACATGTATTTTTTTTTCTTGCTTTTTCTTGTAATCCGATGTACAAGTAATAAAAATGAGATTTTATCATATGATGTGGCTTTCTTGTTTTCTTTTTGATGGTTAAACGAGTATTATAGCTCGGTTAAAAGCTAAATTTGGATAAGTTGAAGAAACTGGGAAATTATAAATAATATTGAACGGATGTGATAGCTCGTTTAAAAGCTAAAATGGGATAAGTTGAAGAAACTTTGTAAATATTATGACAATAAGTCGGGTTTATGATAATTAGTTCATAAGATACCGAGCTATTCTTTGATGGGTTAGGTTGGAAGCTTTTTCCGTTATTTTGGACTTGTTCAAAAGATTTGGTGTTTGTAGATTTGAAACTGTAAGTAGGGCGTTTGGCAGGGCCATGGTCCTTTTAAGGGTATTGGCCCTTGTGGATGAAGCTCGGTTAGAGCGATTTTAAGGACGTTGGTCCTTTTAAGGGTATTGGCCCTTTAAGCTCGGGTAGAGCAATTTTAAGGACGTTGGTCCTTTTAAGGGCATTGGCCCTTGTAGTTTAAGCTCGGGTAGAGCGATTTTAAGGACGTTGGTCCTTTTAAGGACATTGGCCCTTGTAGTTTAAGCTCGGGTAGAGCGATTTTAAGGACGTTGGTCCTTTTAAGGGCATTGGCCCTTGTAGTTTAAGCTCGGGTAGATGTAGAAACTTCATTGTATATATTGGCGAAGATTTAGTACATTCCAGGTGCGGGGGATGTGGTCGCCTTCCATGGTGGTCAGCTTGTATGCCCCTTTTCCAAGTACCTCGTGGATTCGGTAGGGGCCTTCCCAATTTGGTGCCAGCTTTCCTTCATTGAGGTGTTTTCTGGTGATGGTCGCCTTTCGAAGCACGAGGTCGCCCTGTTGAAACTCTCTTGATCTGACCTTGAGGTTGTGATAACGGGCGAGTTTCTGTTTGTATGCCATTGCTCGGATCCGAGCTTTGTCCCTTTCTTCGTCAAGTAGGTCAAGGTTGACTTGTAATTGTTCTGAACTGTGGTCAGTTTGGAAAAATTCTCTTCTGCGAGATGGTTCGCCAATTTCTACTGGGATCATGGCTTCGGTTCCATAGGTAAGCTTGTATGGGGACATGCTTGTTGAGGTTTGGGAAGTAGTTCGGTAAGACCAGAGGACCCATGGTAGCTCTTCAACCCACCGAGATTTGGTTTGATCTAGTCTTTTCTTGATGCCATCTAGTAATATGCGATTTGCCGCCTTTGCTTGGCCGTTAGCTTGAGGATGCTCGACCGAGGTGAAATGTAGCCTGATGCGTAGGTCGGCACAAAATGCCCGGAAACCCGAGTCTGAGAACTGGGTCCCGTTGTCCGTGGTTATTGTATGGGGGATGCCGAACCTGCAAATGATGAAAGTTTGAACAAACTTTTTAGCATTTTTAGCCGTGATTGTAGCCAAAGGCTCGGCTTCGATCCATTTAGAGAAGTAATCAATAGCGACAATAAGAAATTTTTTCTGCCCAAGGGCCAATGAGAAAGGTCCTAGGAGATCTAATCCCCAGCGGCTGAAGGGCCATGGTTCGACCGCGACATGTAGGTCGGTGGGTGGTGCGAGGTGGATGTGTGCAAATTTTTGGCACTTGTCACATCTTTGCACAAACTTGGTCGCGTCAGTCCTCAAGGTTGGCCAATAGTATCCAGTTCTAAGGATACTAGCTGCTAAAGATCGGGCCCCGATGTGGTGGCCACATATTCCTTCATGGACCTCTTGCAGGACGTAAGTGGATTGATCTGGGGTTAGGCATTTCAGAAGCGGGGTGTGATAGCCGCGTTTGTAAAGCACGCCTCTCTCTAAGTAATAGTTAGCTGCTATGCGTCGGAGCTTTCTTGCGTCTGCTTTCTCCTTTGGAAGGTTTCCTGTTTCAAGGAAATGTTTGATAGGGGTGATCCATGTTGGTGCCTCTTCTTCGACGATTAGCACTCCGACGTGTTCTGTACTGGGGTGGTTGAGCGTTTCTTGTATGACTGTTTGATTATGGCCTGACTTCTTACTGCTGGCTAATTTGGAGAGGAGGTCGGCACGGCAATTCTCGCTTCTCGGGATGTGGAGTATTTCGAAGTTTTTCAACTGGGAAGTTAAGCTTTGAACTATTTCGAGATACTTCATCATCAAGGGATCCTTGGCTTGATACTCTCCCTTAACCTGGCTAGTGACTAGCTGAGAGTCGCTGGATGCTAGGAGATTCTCGGATCCCAGTTCCAGAGCCAGCTTGAGACCGGCGATGAGAGCTTCATATTCAGCCTGATTGTTAGAGGTCGGAAACTCGAACCGCAGAGATTGTTCTATTGTTATACCCTCTGGGCCTTCCACGATGATTCCTGCTCCGCCTCCTTTGACGTTGGAGGAACCGTCAACCGATAAGCGCCAAGCGTGGGGTTGACCAAGGTTGGGTGATTCAGGAGGGGTGAATTCGGCAATAAAATCGGCCAGTGCTTGGGCCTTGATTGCATCTCTGGGCTCGTAGGTAATAGTGTGCTCGGAGAGTTCGACGGACCACCCGAGCATGCGTCCGGCCAGGTCGGGTTTTTGAAGGACCTTCCGTATTGGTTGATCTGTACGGACGATAATTGGGTGATTTTGAAAATATGGTCGAAGACGACGGGCTGAGAGGACTAGAGCATAAGCGAGTTTTTCTAATTTATGGTAGTTGAGCTCGGACCCCTGAAGGGTATGGCTAGTGAAGTAAACGGGTAGTTGGTTCTTGTCTTCGCGAACTAGGGCCGAGCTGACGGCATGGTTACTGGAGGCAAGGTATAGGTAAAGTATCTCCGCTGGCTTAGGTTTGGAGAGTATGGGTGGGGAGGCTAAGTATTGCTTGAGTTCGTCAAAGGCTCGTTGACTCTCTTCTGTCCATTCGAAATTTTTGACCTTTTTGAGTGCTTGGAAAAAAGGGAGAGCTTTGTCGGCGGATTTTGACATGAATCGGGAGAGAGCTGCAATTCTGCCGGTTAGGCGCTGGACCTCCCTTACCGTTGTTGGTGGCTTCATCTGGATGATGGCGGCGCATTTGTCGGGATTAGCCTCTATACCTCGGTGTGTTAACATGAAGCCGAGAAACTTGCCAGCCGCTACCCCAAAGGTGCATTTGGAGGGGTTTAGGCGCATGGCGTGTTTACGGAGCTCGGAGAATGTTTCCTCGAGGTCAGCCAGGTGGTCCTCCTCCGAGCGCGACTTGACAAGTAAGTCGTCTACGTATACTTCAACGTTCCGTCCTATCTGTGCTTTAAAAACTCTGTCCATCAGTCTCTGATAGGTGGCCCCTGCATTTTTTAATCCGAAGGGCATGACTCGGTAGCAATATGTGGCCTTCTCGGTGATGAATGCTGTCTTATCCTCATCGTCAGGGTGCATGCGGATTTGGTTGTATCCCGAGTAGGCGTCCATAAAACTCAAAAGTTTGTAACTGGATGCTCCATCGACGAGCTTGTCGATGCTTGGAAGGGGATAAGGATCTTTTGGACACGATTTGTTCAGGTCGGAGTAATCCACGCACATTCTCCATTTTCCATTAGCTTTCTTGACCATGACAACGTTGGCTAGCCAGGTCGCGTAGGGTACCTCCCGAATGAACTTGGCGTCTAAAAGTTCGGCGACTTCATCTTGGATTGCTGCTTGCCGCTCTGGACCCACTACGCGCTTCTTTTGCCGGACTGGTTTGGCCCCTGCATGAACAGAGAGTTTATGGCAGATGAAGTCGGGATTTATACCTGGCATGTCGGCCGCTGTCCATGCGAATAGGTCGGCATTGGCAACCAGGAGATCAGTCAACTTCTTTACGATAGGCGCAGGAAGGCCGGATCCCACATTTACTGTTTGATCGGGACTTTGTCCGACTTGGACTGGGATCAGGTCGCCTTTTGGCTCGGGCCGGGTCCCCTGACTTGGTCGGTTGTCCAAATCGTCAAGGGGAGTCAAGGAGTTGTTGCTGGTGTCTTCCGGCTTTTTGGAGTAGTCGATGGAAAGGCTGATGTTGTAGCAGGTTCTGCCGAGAAGCTGGTCGCCCCGTGCTTGACCGACTGTGCCCAAGGTAGTGGGGAATTTAAGTAAGAGGTGCTTAGTTGATACAATGGCGTCAATGCTGTTGAGGGAAGGTCGTCCCAAAATGGCATTGTAAGCAGAGGGGCAATCGACGACCAAGAAACGAATGTCGGCGCTTGTGGAGTTGGGGAATTCGCCGAGAGTAGCCCTAAGGTTTACAGTGCCTTTGACGCCGACCTGGTGTCCTGAGAAACCGACGAGAGTTCCTGGATAGGCACTGAGGTTTGAGGTGGGGAGGCCGAGTTGAGAGTAAGCGTGGTAGAAGAGGATATCGGCCGAACTTCCTTGGTCTATTAAAACTTTCCGAACTTCGTAATTGGCTATTAAGCAAGAGATGACCACGGGATCATCGTGCTCTGGGTCGATGAGTCCATAGTCGGCGTCGGAGAAAGAAATGGTTGGCTGCAATTTGGCTCTTTTGGCAAAGGTGGTGTGAGATATTTCGCGTTGGTACTTGTGGGCAGCTCGTTCATGTCTTTTCCGGGAAGACCTGGAGCATCCTCCACCCGCGAAACCACCTGTAATGGTATGGATAATCCCTGCAGGATTTTGTCTTGGGTTTTCCTGATGGCTCGGAGGGAACCTGCCTGGAATTCTGTCGCCCTGTGGATTCTGATCTGGGCGAGTTGGGCGGTTACGGGGAGGAGATTGGTGCCATGGTCGGTGTTCCCTGTGGGGTCTTTGGTTGGGGAGAGGAACCTCGGCACGGTATTTTTGCAGATAACCTTTTTGAATGAGGTCCTCTATGACATTCTGCAGGTGTCGGCAGTCGTTGGTATCATGACCGCGTCCTCGGTGAAAGGCACAATACTTGTCTTTCTCGGCTCCAACCGTCTTTTTAGGGGGTGGGAGCTGAGCTAACTTAGTGTGGCAGATTTCCTCGAGAACGCGGGCCCGACTTTGATTCAAAGGTGTGTAGCTGTCGAACCGAGGTCGGGTGGGGGATCTGTCTCTTTTGGGTTTTTTGTCGTCCTGGACCTTCTTGTCTCGAGGAGATTTGCTTATTTCATTCTGGCCAAGTATTTCTTCGAGGTTGATATGCTTGGCTACCTTCAGCAGAAGGTTGGATAGGCTTGCTGGTGGGTCAAGGGTGAGATTTTCGAGTAGGCGCCCTGGTCGGAGACCTGCTTGGATGGCATGCATAGCCACTGCTTCGGTGAGGTCGCGGACTTGCAGGGAGAGTTTATTGTACCTGTCCATGTAATCTTTCAAGGACTCATTCTCCCCTTGCTTCAAGGTGGCTAGAACAGCGGAGGATCTTTGGTGAGTCATGCTGGTAGAGAAGCGAGCCTGGAAGAGCTCGGCGAGTTGATCGAAAGTTGAGATACTATACGGCGGGAGGCTTGAGAACCACTGAAGTGCTGCTCGGCGCAAAGTGGTAGGAAAGGCTCGGCACATGATTTCTTCTGCTGATCCTGCCAGAAGCATGACCGAGTTATAATTTTCCAAATGCTCCCTAGGATCTGTAGAACCGTCATAGGAGTCGAGGTGTGGTGGTTTGAAATTCTGGGGCAGAGGGAAAACCATGATTTCTTTTGTAAAAGGATGTTTGGCAGTTTGTCTCTTTTTCTCCAGAGCTTGTGATGGTTGGCTCTGAGCGGATGTTTGCGGGGGTGCTTCTCGGACGAGGGATTGGAAGGAAGATTGGTTTTCTTCGATCTCCTCTGTACGTGGATTCTTGTGGTGCCTGCCTTGAGGGGTGTCTTGGAGACGAAGAGGAGAGTCTCCGCGGGTTGAAACTTCGACCCAAGAGTCGGTTTTTTGGACCCGCTGTTTTAACTCTGCTATCTTTGCTTTGTCTACCATCCGCTCTTGCTTGAGAGTTTGGATTTCGCGCAGTAAAAAGGAGAGTGTGGCCTTGTCTGAGTTTTGATCTGCGTTTACGCAAGGAGGTTCCGGGCTATGAGAAGTGTGACGAGGAGGTGGGAGTGGCTGTCTTCGGGTAGTGCCTGGCTGAAATGGGGGTCTCGTGGGTGAAGGAGTGGTTTCCGAGTTGGTGTGAGGGTTTCCAAGCTCGGTGGCCGGGTCCATTTTGCACAAAACAGGATCGTACAATGAATTTGTTTCTCGGAAAAATAGAGGAAACAAAATGTTCCCACAGACGGCGCCAAATGACGATGCCTGATTTGGTCCAAAGGGCTGAATAGATTGGGTGAGGTCACTTAAAAAGGGTAAAAGGCCAAGGTCGGGTGTATGCCCGAGCTTCGATGCTGAAGTTAATGATCAATCTAGTATGAAATGGGAGCTTTTATATATCTTTTTGTCTTGTTCCAAAAGCGTCCCTTTTACTTCTTGTTTTCGCTTATTTATAGGAAGATTTCCTGGTTTAGAGGATCTAGGGAATGGGTTCATTTATGGGCTTGGTGATAATGGACTTAAAACTTTACGGGCCGAAATATTGGGTATCTACAGATTTGAACTAAAATCTATAAAAAAAAATTCAATACCCTATTCAAACTTCAACCGGATAAATTAAATTATTTTTTACACTTATTATGTCTTGTGAAAGTACATTTATTGGAAAACATTTGGTTTACTTTATTATTATTTTATTGTTATACTAAGATGACTTGTACCCCTTATAAGTACATGAGCCTAACAATGGAACTTTCACTTTGCATCAAAACTAAGAATTTGAGAACTAGTCAAACTAATGCATTACTTCAAGGTCATGCCGTGAATAGATGCATACACGCACAATACATATGGATGAGAAGATGAGTGTCTCAAGTTTGCATAGCATTTGACGGCATGCATTTTCGATGCTTCTAGCTCAAACTATAAGCAAAAAGATGGCTACTGCCCGACCAGGTCAAGCAGAAAAATGGTAGAATTTCTAACAAAAACTGGTACCACGTGACTTGGAATTACACAAAAGAGTCATATGTCTCTCAATTCTAACAAGACAAATGGCACCTCAATCCGAGCTTTGTAGCTCGAGAAATAATTAAAACATTGAGTGCTGCGAATGCTGTCTCACAGCAGCGGAAATAGCCTTGTGTTTTTTTTTGAAAAAAACTCAATTTTTTTTTTCATGAACTAATTCCCACAAAAAGTACCTAAACGAATCTACATGTATCACAAGACAAAGATAATTGCTTAAGCAAAATAAATATGTAAATGCAAGTGTGACCTAGAGGGGGTGGTAACCCATGTGCATCCTTTGTTTTGTTTGGTTTTTTTTTTTTTTTCTTGTTTTGTATTGTTTTTGTTAAAAAAATATTTTTATTTTGTTGTTAAAAAATTAGATTTAATTTGCTAGGCTAATTAATAAAAAAAATATTTTTTCATGACACGTAAGTTATTTTTATCATTTATTGGATTGCTTAGTAATAGAATGATTAAATTTGTAACTTCTATATAAATAGGATGACTAAATCGTTCAACTTTAGAATAGAAAAATTAAAATATTTATTTTCACAAAATAAAGGAACTAAAATTATAATTAAACCTACGAAAAAACATAAAATGATCACTCTAATAACAAAGGAAAATTCTATAAATATGTAGGGAACCAATTATGAGGGAACCCACTAAGAATTATTCATTTTTGAGGATGGTATGAATAATTTTCTCAACAATTTATCAAAATAATGTAATTTTGAAACTATTTTTTTTGCATGTTTTGGCCCATCAGCATCAAGTCAACTTTTTTTTTTTTGCTCTCTCTTCTCCACCCCCCTTGGCACCCCCTCCTGATAACCATCTCTCTGCAACTCCTTCTCGCCATTATAATATATGCATAATAAGATGTTTTCAAAATTTTCATAAAAACAAATAAGATGTTTACAAAATGATATTATGGTGGTAAAAGAGCCACAAATATACTATGATGCTATAATAAAAGAGTTATCTAAACTCAGTTTTGTTCCCCTCTAGTACAAACTTATGATTGCCATTATTAAAGTAATATTACACACCACTCAATTTCTCACAATTATATATCAACCCCAACTATATAAATTTAAAAGTGAATCCACTTATATAGTTTAGATTGATAATGGTGAGAAATTGTGAAATTTATAGTGGTGAATGTAAAATTAGTAGTCAATTACTCATATAACTATGACTTGAGGTAAATAATTGTCTTGCTTGGCCTTTCCGAAGTCCCCAGCTCATGTTTGTGGCCTCCCCTCTCTATTGCATAGGCAGTAGATGAGTAAACGTTTCTATTTTCTTTTTCCATAAGTCACATGAGTATAGTAAAGATTTTAATTTCTGTAAGTTAACCGTGTTACTAAGATATAAAAGTTAAGAGTTCATCCCATCAAACAAGATTTGTTAAAAATAGTCAAGCCCATATAGGGTAAACACATTTAATTAATATGATATAGACTAAATTACCGTCAATTAATATAGAAAGTTTTTAACTTTGACTAAAAACTTTCTATATTAAATGAGGATAAATTAATCTATATTATATTTAGACATTAAATAAGATGTGACATTAGGAAAATCAGGTGTAAAAATAGCGACACCCTATTACTGTCAACAATAATACCATTTAAGAACACATTATATTAAGTATAGTAATTAACAAGCATATGAACAACTTGGCATTTAGTTAATTTGACTAATGGTACTCAAAATCATCATATTTATATATATTTTCATATCTAGTATTACTAATACTGCTTGCTAACTTCTAAGGAGCCATTATAGCACCATTTCTCCAGACCAAGAAATATAAATATTAACATTATCAATTTTGGGCCTGGTTTTTTTAATAATAGGGGTTAGCTTGTATAAAACTATGTTAGGGCTTGAATTTTGAAGCCCAATTAAAATCAGAATTTTGTAGGTCCGACTCAACTCAGGCTAGCCCGATTATTAAACGGGTCAACTCAATGTTAAATTTACTTCTATTTTTTATTTTAAAAATAATATTTAATTTAAAAAATAATAAAATAATTCAAACCATGCCCGTCCAAATATAAAATGGGTCTAATAGGATTGGGCCCACCCTCATTTTTTGGCTGGGCCCGTTTGACAATATAAGCATGTAAAACAAAAATGCTGCCTTTAAATTGATATAAATCCATGGATATTCATGTTTTAAAGTTGATAAAATGTTATCTACTTATGTTCTAATTGAATGTTCAAACCTTTTAGTATTTCTCAACCACTGGTATTTCCGTATTTGCAAAGTGTGGGATGGAATTCTCAAATCTAAAATTTTAACTTAAGGATTTGTTCAGGAGTTTATTTTGGGGGGAAAGGAGAGGAATGAGAAAGTCTACTCCTTTGTTTGAGAGTTTTAGTTTGAAAGGAGAGGGGAAAGAGAGGGTTAAACTCTAACCCCTATACTCCTTTTTCATTCCCAAATTTTAACCCCCCAAATCGGGAGGGCTTGGAGAGGTAAGGAAGGTGTTGTCCGGTTCTACCCGCACTCCCTTGTGTCCTTAATTGTTCTCAGTTTTGGCACAAGGTGCAATGTAAGATGGCAAAAATCTAAGCCTTCGAAGGATAAAGGCTTTTGATGGAAAGAAAAGGTCAAAAAGTGGCTGTAACTTTTTATAGTCACATGTGTTGGGCTAACAACAAATGTAAAATAATAATTTTTACCAAAAAATAAAATAAAATAATAAAAAAATATGAGAAAGATCGGATTTGTTATATTATTTAATTTTAGAGAGAAAGAGAAAGAATATAAGGGATACAAGAGAGAAAAAGAAAAAAGTATATTATATTATTTAATTTTATATTAAATATGTCTTTTTTAATAATAAATGATAAATTAGTAAAAATACTTTACAATATAACTTTTCCTTTTCTTTCCTCTTCTTTTGCTAATTTTAATCATCTAAAAAAAGGAGAGAAAAACCTCTCCCTTTCCTCTCCTCTCTTCTCCTCTCTTTTCCTTTCTAAAAAAAATCTCAAACAGACCCTTAAAGAGACCGACTGCAATTGTAGGATTAATAATAGTAGAAACTATATTTTCTCATAGGAAAGATACGTAAAGTACTTTATCAACGCAACACTTCACTTTATTGTTCAGTTAATATTTCTATCTGATTATCATTTACAGTAACATATTTTGCTTGCCATAGAATCTGAACTTATTTAGGGACTTCATTGCAGTACATCACTGAGTTATCTTAGTAACTACATAGATGTATACATCATTGATTCAGTTTCATGTATTGATAATGATGACTGAACCAGTTGTTTGATATCCGTTGGGTGAGTGAAGGAGCCATTAGGATCATTGTATGAACTTTCTGCAGCGATATTGTTGAAAGCCTCAGTTGGATGACTTCCGTCATAGAATACGTATTGATTACGATTCTCGCATGGTGTTCCATTATACCTACATTCCCCATAGAACTTTTCTGTAGGGCAGCATGAAGCATTGACTACCGCAAAACCTGAAAGACATTAGACCAGTCAAAATTTATACCAGTTAATATTACATGAATAAGAATTCTAATTAAGAGTAAAGTGTTAAAACACTAAATATGATAACTAACCATGTTTAGTTAGTTTGCTATGTTGCCAAACCAGGGTAGTGCTAGCTACCACCCCCTTTAAACTTTCATGTGAGACTCATTGGAAAGCTCCCATGAATCATAGTAACCCAATGTGAGTCAAAACCATTAAACATTAGTGAAAGGGACATAAATTGAGTCAATTATAAATTTCAAAGAAAAAGTTTATGAGCAATAACACTTTTTTCTTTTTGGCCCAATTGATGAACCTTAGCTAATGTTTAATTTTTTTCATGTGAGCACTTTGATTTTGCAAGAAATTTGTAATGAGCCTTAAAACAACTTTTATTTATGTCTAAAATAAAAGTTTGAGATGATGGTAACAGTACCTCCGATTTTAGTGGGGTGCTAGAATAGTGATTCTGGACTTGTTGGCTGTGATTTTTTTTTGGTTTTGGCCTTCTGCCTCTTTGGCTTTTTATTCTCTTTTGATTATATATATGTAATATTAAATTTCAGTTTGGTAATATTTGTTTTCCAAAAATTGTTTTATCTGGCTAATGATAAAAAGTCATAGCTAATAAACATGACAGTAGCATTCCTTTGATTAATTTTATAAATAAAAAATATATATTTAAGTCTTGTCTGTGTTTTAAAAATAAAAAGCACAAGTAGTTTGATAAAGTATATCATAAGATGGTTGTGCTTTTCGCCCTCCAAAGAAAATACAGAATGTAAGTATTTTCAAAAAATTGCAATAAAACATGTCATTTATGAATTTAAAACTTTTACATTAGTTTAAAAAAATTAAAAAGTGAAAACAAACCTAATTAACTATGCTGAATTTAACACTATTCTTTACCACTTACCCGGAAAAGCTCCAGATTGGATTGCAGTGTAGTTCACAAAGATAAATTTGGAATCAGAAAACTCCTGATTGAGTTGATCAACTAATGAGATGAGCCTTTCATTGAAAAGTTGAACTGCACTATTAATCTCTTGAACACAAGACCCATTTCCACGCATGACAATTTGATATGGACGGCAACCAAGAAAACCCACCCCAGATAATACATATTTTCTTGCTCGATACGTACCATGCAAAACCTGCCCACAAAAACAAACACAAGTAAATCTCTTCATTGTTTTATCTGGTATTTTTGGCTATGACTCTGGATTTGAAAACAAAACTCATAAATCTTAAGAACAATCTTAATACTACTCGATCATAAGCCATTTAGTTAACCTCTTGCTTGCTGAAGCACTCTAGTAGAAATCTTTCAATATGAAACAGAAAGAGACCCAGAAACTGAAGTAGATACCTTCAAATAACGATAATATTGTTCATTAAGAACCACAGCATACTGCTCAGGGGTATAGTTGGCTTGTGTTGTGTAAATCTGGGGCAAGAAGTAGTTGTTTACGTAATCGTTAGTGCCTATATCAACATAATATAAGCACTGTTTTACATATTCTCTTGCTTTGTCAACACTTCCAAGTTCCTCTACGATTTTGAAAAATATGGTGTTGTGATTATTCATCTGTTTACGAAGGCCAAAAACCTGACCCTGCTTAGGCATAGGACATAATTTTGTCAAGAATTTATAATGTGACACCAGCAAGTATACCTGAAAAGAAGAATACAAACTAATGTACAAAACAACCAGATCTGTACAGATCGTACCAAGTTGATGCCAGTTTCATCGCGAATTCCTCCTCCAGCAGACGCATAATTCACCCCTTTAAGTATATCTGAATTAGTAGTATTTGAAAATGGTGGGATGAAGTTAGGAAAGCCCAAAAGTTGACCTGCAATGAGAAAAGGTCAGGCTTTAAAAGAGTGTAAAAGGAAAATATATAGCTTAAAAAAGGAAAATTTTGACGTATATCCCGATTTGGATTACATTACAAAAGGTCATATGTATCTGATTATACTCTCTTGACATTTTTTCAATGAGATTTGAATGTAAGACCTTACGATTAGACAACCCCAAGCTTACATATGTAAAGAAATATTACCAATTATGTCAACTGTAGTTTTGCCATTGGTAAATCTTCCAGTTGTTCCACGTGGGAAATCAGTCCCATATGGTAGGTAATTAGCTTTGATACTGGCAGGAAGATAATTGTTGTTTCCATTATCAGATGATGAATCCCCAAAAATGAAGAGGCAAGGCACTTGAGGCTCCCCGTGAGTAAAATGTTGCATATAAGTTGCAGCAAATAGCAGCAGCATCAACCACTGCTTAGTCTCATAAGCCATCTCTGAAAAGAAAGTGAAGAGGGAAATAGGGTTATGAATGACAACAAACACAAGATGGAATAAAGTTACGTGCAAGTGTATAGACCAATGCTTGTTAGCCGAGTTGTGGCCTAAATAGAAGAATCAAAATAAACACAAAATGATGCTATGCAGTATACTTAGTTGAAATATCAAACAAGCTAAGTGAAAATAGAAAGTTGAGTTCCAGATAACCATTGAAGGAAAGGATGAAAGATACATAGAAGATTTAACTGACTCAAACATCAGTTTTGAGGAAAAGCACTAGAGACTAGACTACTACTTCCTACTGTTCTCACCAAAAGCTGCTTGGTAGATGATGGCAATCAGAAGAGCAAGAAGCTGGCTATATCATATGGGAGGTCTACTGCAAACTAGTATATATAATTGATGGTGGTCCTGCCTTCTATTAAGCTTCAAAAGGCATCAAATAAACATTTATTAAATTGTTCTAAAATGTGCTCTCCCTGGGTTGTCCAATGTATCAACTTTTTTTCAACGTGTCTCAGATATCACACAATATCGCACAATATCCCATATAGTGTGTATATTTATTTTTATTTTAAGGAATATGTGAAATTGAAATTAAATATTGATGAATTTCTTAGATTGAATAAGGAGTTGCATATGTTTACTAGACCAAGTAAAAAATATATGTAAAATTTTATTTCTCTCTCTTTATTTCTTTTTACTGAAGGCTATATAACAAGGGATAGCTTATACCTTCCACAAACCATTCCCAACCAGTCCTAATGAGATTTAAACCTAAATGAATTGATAGAACAAACAATATATTGTATACACATGCATATTGTCTAATTATAAAAATACAAATAGCCAAACGAAATTATGTATCTAGTTTTTAAGGTTTTCAAGATTTATGATCAAATCCTAATATGCATGCTTTATTAATTGTGGTGTTATTATTGACGACTTAAATATATGTAATTTTTTATATAGGAGTTTCTCAAAAAAAATATGTAAATATATATTGTAATGTAAATATTCTATCTCTAAAAAAAAAATATATATATTTTTTAAAAAAAGCCAAATGAAGAAAACGTTTATGGTGGCAAAGTGGAAAACTGGACCACGGATGCTCCAAGAGTAGGTCAATGATTAATAATTTGTAAATGAAAAATCTGCTAAGAGAGTTACAAAAGTAAAAAATGGGGAAAGTTTAAGATACACCAAGTAATAAATGTTTAAAACGTGGAGAATAAATGGCTAAAATGGGTTACCAGAAACCGGATTCACTTGTAAAGAATATACAATGTGTATATTTTAGGATTGACCCTTTTGAAATAATATTGATATAATCAATGCTCATAAATTTTGATTAATTTTTTCTTGTCCAAAAATAATAATTATATCTATTAAATTAAAAAAAATTATCTCAAGTAGTCTAGCCCAATAACTTCATAAGCTACCACTAAAAAATTATATCTTCACATAATAATAATAAAAGATCCATAATATAAGTATTATTAGAAAAGAAATACAAGTGCTTGGCAATCAATAAAATAATTTAGTTATGGAGAAACAAGTGGGTCTTGGGACCACATGTTCTATACCTAAACGAAATCATAGATGCTCTCTTGTACATGACTTTTAGCATATGATATCCAAATTTAAATGTCTCAGTCGTAATTACGGTTACATCAACTCGTGTCCTCAGATACGTATGTTTGATTGGACCACTTCTTCCTTTCACTTTCTTACAGAAGGCTGGCTCCAATTGGCCAGAAAGAAATAATTCATAGTATGGTACTCCCCGTGTGGTACCATTTCCCCCTCTTGTTTGGTATGAGAAATCTAAAATACTTTTACTGAACAACTTGACAACCTTATTTTAGAACTTATCAACGTATTTTTAAATGATTAAAAATATTTTAGAACTTATCAACGTATTTTTTTGAGTACCTCATGCATAGACGACCTTTTGTGATTCATTATTCCACAATTTTTAAAAGTAAAGAACCCATCATGACAGTGTATGATGCCAAATCCCAATATACAAGTTAACCATAGGTTTAGGTACAAATTTCTTAATAAAAGATGTCATTTTCTTATACACCAAATCTCATTTAAATAAATAATTTTTTTTTGGAAAGATGCACAATAATTTTAAGGTTAGGTAACAAGTTGTTTATTAGTAGCAAAAAAAAAAAAGTCTTAAACAATCATTTCTTATATTTAAAATGTAGTTAAGTTTTACACTCAAAGAAAAAATATAGCCAAGTTTAGAACCTTTCAAAGAAAAAATATAGCCAAGTTTAGAACCTTTCAGTTGTATGGGGACCAACTTACAAAATTTAACACCAAAATATATGTAACGTGGATGTAGTGGATGGAAAATTAAAGAGCAGGTGTTTATGTGTCATTATTAGCTTATTATGCACGTTCCCCACAAGTGCCCTCCAAATTTTTGCCCAAATCTTCTATATATCTATATAAATAGAATACACAATGTGGAACTGATAAGTGTCCCTAGAAATATAAATTATTTTTGCCACCATCAACTCATCATATATTTCAAAATATTGTCAGGTAATTACTCTAATTCATTGAGATTACAACGAGTCTATTCGAATGCGCATTATCTATACTAATGTTCATTTTACGATGATTCTTATAGGTACTCACCCTGACCAAAAGCATGAGGCTGACAACAGGATCTTCAAATGCAGACGCATTGGAAATGAGCGAGTTCTCATCATGGCTGATGAATATTGGTGATGGTCATGCATGAGATCTAAATGATGGTGAAATAAATATTGATAAACCGGAGGACCTTTGTGTGCATAGCTAACATGAACCAATCATTGTTATTGTTAACTATACTTATCCTGAGTATGTGATAAACATGCACGATCCAAATTATTGTCAAGAATGAGCTATTCTCGCACCTACCATAGAAGTGGTGAAACAAATTAATGAATATATGATTTCCTTTATGCTTGGTGATGAGAGAGTTTTTCTGAGTGCATACAGTACATGCAAATCGTTTGGGAATGGAATTAATGACATCCACAAACCCGAATTCATGAATAATATCATATTGTTTAGCCTACCAAATCCCATGTTATTTTTTGAAAGTTGGTGCGCCGATCATATTATTAAGGAACATTCATCTTCGTAAAGGACTATGCAATGGTACGAGTTTAGTTATCATACAGCTTGGAAAATATGTGATTGAAGCAAAAATTATTTCAAGCAGTAATTCAGGACAAAATATATCATCTTAAGAATGAATCTGACATCATATGATTGAAAAATGTCGTTTCAATTATAATGGAGGCAATTCCCCATACAAGTGTGCTTTGCTATGACAATAAATAAGAGTCAGGGGTAGTCACTTTCTCATGTGAGGTTGTGCCTCCAAGATCAATATTTAGTCACGGTGCTCTATTTAGCTTTCTCAAGAGTTAGAAGTTGGAGTGGTCTAAAAGTGTTATCGATAGATTCAGATGGGATGACCATAAAGCGCACAAAGAACGTGGTCTACAAGGAAACGTTCCATAAGATAAATTGAAAAGGTATGATATAAATCGAAAAAGCCCTGCAAATTCTAAAGATACGTCTATAGAATAAATATGTACTTATATATTTCTTTACTAGTCCTATAATATAATTTCAGGTACACATGGAAGGAGTGAGCCCTTAGCAGAGAATCATGTCAATAGCATTTCAAATCAAGTACAAAGGTTATTTCACTGATGTGATATCACATGACCACATTATTAGATTATAAGAAATCCTATAAATAAGAATTGTTCACAAGCTATATTTTGTGCCCCCCCATCCCCTCCCCTTTGGTCGTGCATCGCACGGGGCATTCTACTAGTATAATATTAAAAATAGAATACACAATGTAGAGCTGACAAGTGTCCCTATCAAGGTGATGACAAGTAGCAGACTGTGTGAATTTCTTCTATTCTACAACATTTAAAAAGTAATCTAAAATATGAAGTATGTCTGATTTATAAATAAAAAAATGAAAAAGAAATTAAAATTTGTGGCATTAAATAACTTCCATTTTTAGGTTTTTCAGCATTTATTATTTGTTAAATAATTAAAAAATAAAACATTTGTATTTATTAGCTTCCATAAATATATTTCTTTGATATTTGAAATTCAAAATTGATTTCTTGATGGAGGAATTTCGGAATTGCCTCATTGATTTTAGTCTCACATTTAATTAGTAATTTGAAATTAAAATTTCAAAAATTATTACTGATTAGAGTACTAATTTATTTAATTTTTTATTAATTTCGTATTTAATTAATTTTAAATAGCTCATGTTTGTGAAATTACTTAATTAGACATGTAACCTTATTTGAAACCCAATAACAAGCTATGCTAATATTAAAAGAATAGTTTCTTGGATGACAGTCTGACAATTGGTACTCCTAATGAATTTATTATCAATTTAATAATTTAGAAATTATAAAAAATATTAAAATTTTGAATACATATTCAATGAGAAAAAAAATTAAAAATTTGAATTTTGCTGATAAATACATTCCATCTCCATTGAAGATGAGTTCAAAAAAATTCTGAAATTATTAACTTTCGAAATTAATTGCTAATCAATTAATTATAATTCACATGTGATTGTAATTAATTGTTATATTTTATTTGTTTAATTTTGTATTTATTTAATTTTAAATAACCAAAGTGTGTGAAGTTACTTAATTATGCATGTAACCCTATTTGAAACTCTCCAACAATAAGTATTGCAATCACTTTGCAACTGTTGTAGGCTAAATTATCTACTAATAAAATAATTTTTTGTTTGTACTTCTATAAATTATTTATAGTCTACATTTCTTGGGATTGTATTTTATTGTAGGTCTATGTTGTTACCTCATACAAATATGAATATCCAAGTGGTGATGCCACTACAACACATGTTCAGGTTAGGGTATGCATGGTATATATCATGTTGGCATTGCTTGTTTCCTGATCTTTGACGTTGATGCTTTAGAATTTCTGTGTAGATCTGCAGTTGATATGTATTATAAAGGGACTTAAAAATAATTTCTTTAACAAATTAGTGAAAGGAATTTCTTTCCTTATTATCTCAATACATTAACGGGGTAGAGATTTTTATTCAAGATTGAGATAAAGTATAACAACTTAAAACAAGGCTAGCATGTCTACATTTTAGGAGGGAATTTACTCCTTGCAATAGAAGAAGTAATTAACATGTCTCCTAAAAAAATAAAAAATAAATGAAGATATTAAAGGTGCAATCAAGTAATTAAGGTGTGACATTCATTATAGGAAGGTTTTTTTTTTTTTTTTTTTTTTTTTTTANGAAGGTTTTTTTTTTTTTTTTTTTTTTTTATTAACTGTCCTATTTTAAGATAAGCTAATGGAACAAGTTGATCTATTAGGTTCCTTTTCTTTCTAGAAAATGATTGCTGAGAGAGTTGGCCAGGAATATAAAAAATTAAGACGTTTCATGTTGATATTTAAATAGATATTATAGTTAAGGATGATCTATTTTTGTTAGATAAGTTCTTATTTTTAATAAATTTTACAAGTAATCTTCAACATGTTGTGGCTATGCATTTCCTCAAATGCATTATCATTAGCAATTATTATCATATCCAAATATGGAGACTTTGATATGGAAATGTTTGTGTTTTAGACAAGATCTCTAAGGTGCCGCTTGTTCAGTATGGTGATATTCAATACATGATTGTAAAAATACCACAATTGGGGTTTATACAAAAAAAATTAGATAACAATGGTACTCTAATTATGTTATAATTTCTCTATCGTATTTAAATATAAATGGGCTGGAATGAGTAGAAGTTAGGTATGATAATTGAAATGGTAACAGAAAGGGAAAGGGAACAAAAATCAAAATTATAACTAGGTCTAAATATAGTTTTGGGGAAAAAATTAAATAACCTATAACACTAGAAAAAATATTGGGGTTAAACCACGGGTTCAAGTTTATTAAAGTTTTAATAGAATTATAATTTGGGTAACCAATAAACCAACCCCAACGGGGTCATTAAATAGGATTTCCTATGGTACTTGGAAAAAGAGTGGGATTACACCATGTGGACAGGTTTTCAAAAATTCTAATAGGACTATAATTTGGATAACCACTAAATCAACTCCAATGGGTGATTCAATCGGATTTCCTACTATGTCGCCCCCTCACCGAAGCGCCCGCGCAGGGCCCAGTACTAGTATAATTATAAAATAAGAACCCAAATGTACCACAAGCCGCCACGTGGCAATCTAGCCATTATTATGAGCTATGAATATTCACATTTATTACTCCAAATATAATAACCGCAATAAATACAAATATAATAACCAAAATTGTCTAATAAAGTAAAAATCACAATTAGCAAATTGTGAATTTCGGTTTTCTGAAATTGTGATATACTATCCTAAATTTTAGCCCTTTAATAAAGGTGATTTGTCAATTAAAATTAAAAAATTAGGGTTTGGAGCTTGTGCCTACAAAAAAGCTCTATATATAGAGTACAACATATGGTGCTCACTTCCTTTGGGTCACAAATCTATCAATCATTTTTCTCCATCTGAAGAAGCTCTCAGGTATGCTTTTTTTTTTTATCTCCATATCATGTGCTCAATTTATATGATAAAATTTTGCTATTTTCCTTATGAAGCTTATTATCTCCATCTCCTCCATCTCCAAATGAAACAAAGACTGCTATTCCTTTGTAAACTATCACTCAATTACAGGATTTAGAAACCGTACATGATTTGGAAACCGAAAAATCATTGTGGAGATATATTTACATTTGTTATAATCAAAAATCATTATTAATTATTGGAAACCAAAAATTAAAAATTGCTGAGAAATTTATTAAATTAATTACGGTTTATTATTATTGCCAATTATACAATTATACTCCCAAATTTATGCACAACAATAAATATTGATTTGTCAATGAGAATTCATAAATTAGGGTTTGCAATTTGTGCCTCCCAAAACCTCTATATATAGTGCACTCCATATGAGCCTAACCCCATTACAAATTTCACAACTTTTTTCTCTGTCTGTAGAAGCTGTTAGGTTTGCTCTTCCTAATAGTTTATTCCTCAATATCTATTTTAGTAGCTTATGAATATATTTTGCTTTGTATTCATTCTTTGTTAGATTTTCTCCATCTCCAAAGGCAACAAGGTATGCTCTTTTCCTTTGATTTGTAGGTTGTTGTGTTTATTTTTTTAATATATTGATCCAGTTGTGTTGCTATTTCTTTATTCCTTATTTTGAGTTTCTATTCTATTTTAAGCTAACATCCAATCTTTTTATTTTAAAACATGTTCCTATTTCATTTTTTCTGAAAAATTTATTTACCACGGTCGCCAAATGGAACAAGGTATGCTTTTTCTCTAATTTTTTTTTTTTGTTGCTATAATTTTGTTTCAGAATATCTATTTCATTTTAATTTATCTCTCAATCTCCTTATGCAACTCTTTTGCTCTTTTATTATTCATTTTCCTTTTAATCTCCTCCATCTCCAAAGGGTACAAGGTTTTCTTTTTCTCCATATATATATATATATTTTTTGCAACATCTTTGCTCTTTCAATATTTCTTTTCCTCACTAACGATTTCCCCACCTCCAAAGGAAACAAGGCTTGCTCTTTCTCTATATACCATTTGTTGCTGTAATATTATGGATCCTTAAGATTTCCTTAATCTCCGAAGGCAATAAGGTTTGTTTTTTCTCTATACAAGATTTGTCTCTCTAATATTTGGTCCTACATCTATCCTTTTTTTTTTTTTTTCAGCATCTCTTCTATTTCCTAAAATAACAAGATTTGCTCTTTTTTCTATACATAATTTGTTTATGTAATATTAGTTCTCAAAATTTATTTATTTATTATATATCTCTCCGTCTCCTTATGGATCCATGTGACTCCTTTACTTTTTCTTTTTCTTTCCATCTCCTCAATCCCCAAAAGTAATAAGGTTTGTTCTTTCTCTATACACTTTGTTTCTCTAATATTTGGTCTTTCATTTTTTTTCTTTTTTTTAGCATCTCATATATCTCCTAAAATAAAAAGGTTTTTTTTTTTCCCCCTATATACACCATTTGTTTATGTGATATTGGTTCTCAAAATATTTTTCTTTATTATACATCTTTCCATCTAATATGATTTTCTTTCTCAATTTCTAACATGATATGATTAACAGTTAAAAAATGACCGTGACAAGATCTCAATCCATAAAGATGGTGTCGAGAAGACCATTTCACATTGACAATTTTGATCTAAGAAACAAAACCGACAACAAAAATGAAGAAATTGAGCATGGAATATGAAGAAATTGAGTATACTATTTTTTTTCTTTTTGTTTGAGGGATATTGATGATTATCAAAACTTTTCATTTATTGTAATTTGATTAAAAGATTATTTCTTTAATTTGATTTATTGTAATTATCAAAACTTTCCTTAATTGCCTCCTTTAACATTAAATTTAGGCATTGAAATTTTTCATATTAAATGGTAGTCAATCAATTATAATTATCAATTGATTGCAAGCATATAATTTCTCTTAATAAGGAAGAAACTCATTAATATTAGGAAAGAAGATAAATTTATATTCTTAAAATCAATATATATATATATATTGCTTTAAAAGGATAAACGTATATGAACTAAATGCAAATATGATCATATAAGAGATTCCCTTCACTTTTTGATTTACTATAAGCCTTATGTCAAGCCTTATTTCGACTATTGAAATATCATTCCATTTATTAACTTTGATCATGTCATGGTAACTTGCAGCAAAGGCCAATGTTTACCATTAAAATATGGGTTGAATTTTTTCTATTTGACAATAATATATTTCCCTTATCAAATATGAATTTCACTAATATTAAGAAACAATATGCATTTAATTTTTAAAACCCATATAATAATGTGTTCATTTAATCAAGGCTAAATCAGAAAAATATTTGAGATCAAGAGAAATTTTTGTGATAAAATAAAAGGACCAACGTTTTCTTTAATTGTGTTGTGCATCAATTTTGATAATCTCCTTAATTGAAACTGAAATTCAAGAATCAATTTAAACAAATTTTCGTTGTTCAAATTCATGAATATGTGGAATATGAATGTCTAATTAATTAAGTCTTTTCAACTAATTCTAATTTGATTCTATAAAATTCTTAATTTGAGACATTATTTTCAATTTTTCTAGCCTAAATACACCTCAGTTTTGGACAACGTTAAATTTGTATCATGAATTTCAACTCAATTATCCAAAATGCTTAAAGTGGGATATGATTTCCTATTATCCTAAGAAAAACCATACCCGTAATTGAGGTGTAATTAGCTTACGAGAATTGGAAATCATCTTCCTCATCATGCTCGTTTGTAAGGGAGGAGAGTTTGCTGAGTTTATAGTTAAAAAGAATATGCTTGTTTTAGTCAAGGGTGGGTATTAATTATAGAGGTGGCGAATTCAACTTGGTTGTTAATTGATCAAGTCAAAGCAGACCATGCATACACATATGAGTTATATTATTACACTCTTCATTTGTAACCATAGTTAAATTTAATTGAATTAAATAATTTAATTGAATTAAATAATTTAATTGAATCTCTATCATCATTTTCAATTATAATTTCGTCAATTTAACGTTGATATGACAAATAATTTGTCTATATAACAATAAAATAAATTAATATAATGATAAAGTGAGACAAAAATTACTACCTCATCATCTTTTCTCTTTTCTTCTTCTCTCTCTACCAAGAGTCCAATGCACCAGACACTCTGCTTGTGACTCTGTAAAATTACTAAACTTAAATTGGCCGAGCCGTGTAAAAGAAAATCAAGTGCACAAAAAAACTTACACAAACGAGGGGTGCTATGCTACACTCCCTGATAGTGACTTTTATGTGTTTTATCAGTTTTTGCAGCTTTTTTGTCTAAAATAATGGTTGAGCAACCGACTGTTGATAATTTTTCATAATTATAAAAGGAGAACAAAAATTTGTTGTATTTACAAAATTTGCCATTCAATTTTTATAGCTGTCCAACTCCAGCTTCAGCGACGTCATTTTGTATGCATTGGGTAGTTGCATTTTACTCGGCTGCAGCTGGAGCTGGGCTTGAGCTGGGCAGTTATAAAAATTGACTGGCTAAATTTGTAAATATAACAAAATTTTATTCCCTCTTAATAATTACAAAAAGTTGTCAACAGCCGGTTTTATAATTATGAAAAGTTATCACCACCCGGTTCCAATTACATTTACATTAGACAAAAACTTACAAAAGTCAGATAAAATACATAAAAGTCGCTTTGAGGAGTGTAGCATAGTACCCCGGCCTTTTGACACAAATATTACATTTTGTAAAAGTATTTATCTAAATATTACAATTTTTAAACTATTTACACAAATATTATACTTTTTAAAAATTCAAAAATTTAAAAAAAAAAAAAGATTTTCAAACACGTGGGTCCCACTGGACACGCCGTGAGGCCCACGGCGTGTCTTAATAGACAAAATTCATCCATTGTTCCAGAGTTGTGGACCCCGTGACGAATTTTGACTTATTGGGACACGTCGTTGACCTCACGGTGTGTCCGATGGGTCCCACGTGTTCGAATTTTTTTTTTTTAATTTTTAAATTTTTAAAAAGTGTAATATTTGTGTAAATAGTTTGAAACTTATAATATTTGGGTAAATACTTTTACACAATGTAATATTTGTATCAAAAAACCTAGTACCCCAAACAAATAGTACCCAAAAAAAAAAAAAAATAAACTTACATTGACATGACACATCAAATGGCGACAAATTTGGACCACCAAAAGACAAACCAACATCCAGAAACCTAGGACGCGTGTAGTATACTGACATGAGTCACATGACACATCAAATGGTCAAACAGGTTTCACATTTGGTCTTCTCAAATACATGAACCGAAGGAATTGTTGGTATTTTGGTGTACGTATCTTTGATTCCCCAAAATCTTGGTAGATATATGCAAGCAAGGATGTAAGAAATTGGCTATTAAGATTTCTATCTTTAATGTGATAATTTAATATACACCAACTAATAAATGTTTAAAACGTGGAGAATAAATGACTAAAATGAGTTACTAGAAACCGGATTCACTTGTAAAGAATAAACAATGTGTATTTTTCAGGATTGACCCTTTTAGAATAAAATTACCAAAAGGCCACAAACTAAAATGAAATTTTTGTGCAAGGCAGGAAAGAGTGATAGAGGGGTAAATTGAAAGTTTTATTGTTATATTATTTACACATTACACTATTTCACACTATACGAGAATATTTGAATTTAATTTGATTTATCTGAATTTAATTAGATGCGTCTAAACTTTTTTAATGACTCAAATATCACTCAATATCTCATATAGTGTGTATATTTATTTTTATTTTAAGGAATATGTCAAACTTAAATTAAATGTTGATGAATCTTTTAGATTAAACAAGGAGTTATCTATGCATACTAGACCAAGTAAAAAATATATGTAACTCTCTCTTTATTTATTGATTTTTCTATTTACTAGAGACGATATAATAAAGAATAGCATATACCTAAATTGAAGAGTTTGGCAAGCACTTAGGAGAATTTTTTTTCTAAATGCACTAGGCCAATATGGGGAGTGCACCCTTAAGACCACCCGAAAAAGAAACTTAATCTTAATGCTCAAAAACTAATCCAATGATACATTTACTATTAAAAAAAAAAAGTCTATACCTTACACAAATCATTCCCAACCAATCCTAATGAGATTCCAAGTTTCATATCAGACATGATACAAAATATAGAAACGACTTTATCTCAAAATAAGGTAAGGGCACACAACGATATATATATATAAATTTTGGGCTTTTAGGGATGGCACGTTTTGGCTCCAATACGGCTCGTTTCAACCCTGTTTTACCCATTTTAACCTGTTTCAAAACGTTTTCAGCTTGACAACAGTATGTGTGAGACGCATAAAATGGCATTTTGGTGCAACCTAGACCCTAATTAGTTTTTTCAATAAAATTTTCTTTTGTATAAAATATTTACAATAAACTTTGAAATCATAGGAAAATGAAAAGTGAAAGAAGTATCATTGACCGGATATGACTTTCTTGCCACAAGCGGCATAAGTACTCCACATCAGCTTCTTTTATTATCACATATAGAAGCTATTTGTCATGTAAGCACTAAATTGACGAAATTATAACTAAGGATAATGACATGGATCTAATTAAAGAAATTTCAAACTCTAAGGACCCTAAAAGAGGAAAAAAATAATTATAGGGACTTGTGTTGAGTGGGTTTTACACCCACTCTTTAGATCTCTTTTACTTAATTGTGTGATTGTTTATTGAGATTTTTTTACCATCTAATGTGTTGTGTGTGTTAATTTGTAGGTTTAAATGGAAATTCATGGGTTTCATGTTTTGACTTGACGAAATGAAGAATTGGGAAGATTTTGGATAAAAATCAAGAGCCGCGGCCTTAGAACCCAAGAGCTGTGGCCCCTGGAACATGAAACTTAAAAGATGGACAGCAACTCAGTGCTGCGGCACTCGCTCGCGGAGAAAATTGGTGTTTTTTGGTAGAGAGGCAGTGCCGCTGCGCCCAAAATCCAGGGCCGAGCGCCCGTGCGATTTTTCTGAACACGTGCCATTTTTCCTTAGTTTCTTTAGGGCTTTTAGAGAGAGTATAAATAGGAAAATTTTAGGAATTCTTAAATAGATCCTTTTCTGGACTTTTGGAGGCAAGGAGGAGAGCAAAAACAAGGATTGGAGAAGGGCAAAACAAGATTGGGGCTTCTCTTCAGAGTTTTTATCTTTCTTCCCTTTGAACCATGTCTAGATTTAATTTTATCATGTTCTTTTCATCTGTTATGAACTAAATTCCCTTCTAGGGCTATGATGTAGCCTAGCTAGGATGATTTGCTATTTTCTATTTCTTTAATTTAAGAACTCCTTTATTAAATTGTCTTCTTCTTCTCAAGTCTTCATGCTTCTAATTGTTTGATCACCAATTAGTTGATTAGATAATTACAATAAGAATGTGAGGTAATTTGTAATTAAAGATCATAGGGATTAAGAACATAAGTTGCATGTAGGATAGGGATATACCTCCATGACCTGTGTAGCTATTTAAAAAAAACCATAAAATCAAGTGAATTTCTAGGTTATTCGCAATTCACATAGGAATATCGTGGGTTCATAACTTAGAAATATTTTTGTTTGACCTTGGGAAAGACTAATAAATAATTTAGGGTTCTTGGCTAGCAATTAGGAAGGTTGTTCTTGGTTAATGAATTAGGAATAGCAAATCGGAATAGCTATGGTGAAATCAAAAGCCCTAGATATTTCTCTCTTGATACTTCTATCATTTTACTGGTTTAGCTTGTTATTTTTCTAGTTTAGTTTATTTTCATTCTATTTTAAGTTGTTTCTTAAAAATCTCTCTTTATTGATTGATTAGATAAAATTAAGGTTGACCAAATTTTGGTAGTTGATACGTTAGTCTTCGTGGGAACGATACTCTATCTCATCTTATTACTTGGAAACAATAATGTACACTTGCGTTTGTATTTCTCACAACAACTTGATTCAAAATCATCCAATCTATAGGGACCTATCGTACATTTAAACCAATATTTTAAATATATTGTCCATTATATTTATTATTTAATTTATATTGCTATGCATGTGCTAAAATTACTCGAGATTTGCTAAAATAACACTTTTTCTCATTTTCATTTCAAAATTATATTCTACCCCATTGTTTCATTTACTCTAATAGTATCCTTAAAAGTTCTTATGGAATCCTTGAAGAAAGCCCAAGAAGTGGAGGCGATGGCCCAGGCTCAGAAGGAGTCCCCCCTAATAGCTCTACAGGCAGCCAATGTGGAGATTCAACGGCTTCGTTCTGAGAAAGAGTCTGCCATGGAGGCCCATAATAAGGTTGAGGTGGACAACGGAAAACTCCAAGCCGAGGTCCAAGAACTAGAGGCCCAGCATGAGGCCATCACCCAAAAAATGCAAGAGGCTCTCGACCGTGCGCATGAGGCACATGATGTGGTGAAGGAAGTCTGGAGCCAAATGGGCCGACAGTTGGAGAGGGCACGCTAGTGTAAAGCCAAACTGAAAGGCCGAGCCAAGGAGAAGATCGAGAAAAACTATGCTTTAGCTTTAGAGCAAGGTCTTAAGAATACAATTGAGCAGGCCACACTACAGTTTCCCGATCTTCAACCGGAGAAAAGGGACTATTAGTATTATAAGATAGTTTGGGAAGGTTAGCTGGTGGAAGATGAGGATAAGGGTGGTAGAGGGGAAAATAATGCTGAAGGTGCGGACGAGGACGCTAAGCTTCAAGTGGAGGACTCTAGGGGGATTACAACTCTACTACAAAGGAAGAATATAATGATTTCCCCACTGTAGAGGGTCCAAATTGATTTGTAACTTGTATATATTTTTTGGAATGAATGAGAATACCACAATTTTTGTTTAATCGATGTTCCGAGCAAAGTGTATGGGTAACTTGTTGGTTGGTTGTCGTAAAAAATAAGTTAACGTCAAATAAATGTTCCTTGAGTTTTACACCCGATCATGCTTGGAAGAAATAATATTAATTTGAACTGGTGAATTATAACCAACGCTTTAATGACAAGCTCTGGAATTTCATGGCGTTTAATCATGAACTCGGAGTAAGCTAAATCGAGATGTAAACTTGCTAAGTCAACTCCTGCCTTAATGATAAACTCAGAAGATTGATATGTAAATAAACTTTTCTTAAGTATAAGTTTGTAAAGTAAACTTATGGTTAATTATAAGCTCAGGGCCTTTAACCCTGAACGAAAAAACTTAATTGTAATTGTAAGCATGGTTCTGCTTTCATGGCTATAATGCTTAAAGGACGTATCTCTTAACTTTGTACTCACTGTGGAGGTTACAAACAATAATAGCTCAGTATTTGTAACCAACTTTAAGGTTTGTACTCGCGAAGGAGGTTACAAATAATGTTTAGCTCGACCTTTCATCAGTTTAGGGTTTGCACTCGCGATAGAGGTTACAAATAATGTTAGCTCAGTATTTTATCGATTTAGGGTTTGCACTCGCGATGGAGGTTACAAACAATGTTAGCTCGGTATTGCACCAGTTTAGGGTTTGCACTCGCAATAGAGGTTACAAACAAAGTTATGTTGTAATGTGGACAAGTCTAATAGCATTGATTCAAAACGCATTATTTTTCATAGATTCTGAGGTTGGTTAAATTCCATGTTTTGGGGATAGGGAGACCTTCCATGGTTACAAGCTTGTAGGCTCTTTTGCCCAAGACTTCCTTTATTCGATATGGCCCTTTCCAATTTGGAGCGAGCTTGCTTTCATTGAGGTGCTTTCGGATAATGTCGACCCTACGAAGAACTAGATCATTTGATTTGAACTATTGAGGTTGGACTTTGGCGTTATAATATCACGCGAGTCTTTGTTTGTATGCTAACATGGTCAATCTAGTTTTCTCTTGGTCTTCATCTAGCAGTTCTAAATTGGTATGAATTGCTTCTTGGTTATGCTCGGTGTCAAAATGCTTTCTTCTCCAACTCGGTTCTCCGAGTTCTACCGGTATCATGGCCTCAGCACCATAGGTCAATTTATAAGGTGATTCCTTTGTGGATGTCTGGGGGTTATTCAGTAAGACCATAATACCCAAGGGAGCTCTTCTATCCACTTCCCTTTAGCCTGTTCTAATCTTTTCTTCAGTCCATCGAGGATGATGCAGTTGGCCGCTTCGACCTACCGTTGGCTTAGGGATGCTTGACCGAGGTGAAGTTTAACCTGATCTGGAAGTCGGCACAAAAAGCTCGAGACCCTGCATCGATAAACTAGGTTCCGTTATCTGTTGTTATGGTGTGGGGGATACCTAACCTGCAAATGACAAAGGTTTGAACAAATTTTTTTAGCATTTTTTGTTATGATGGTGGCCAGAGGTTCGGCCTCAATCCATTTAGAAAAATAGTCAATTGCAACGATTAAAAAGTTCTTCTATCCGGTGGCAATAGGGAAGGGACCCAGTAGGTCCAAACCCCATTTGCAGAACGGCTATGGTTCGACCGTAATATGTAGGTCGGAGGACAGTGCCAAATGAATATGGGCAAATTTTTAACATTTGTCGCATTTTCTCACGAGGTCAACAACATCAACCCTCAAGGTCGGCTGGTAATAACCGGAACGGAGAGCCTTGGCTGCCAAAGAGCGTGCACTGACGTGATGACCACATATGCCTAAGTGGATTTCCTTCAAAACCTAAGTGGATTTCCTTCAAAACGTAAAGGGATTGCTTGGGGTTTACCTCTCTATTGCATAGGCAGTAGATGAGTCAACGTTTCTATTTTCTTTTTCCATAAGTCACATGAGTATAGAGCAGACACCAAGTTTTAAACTGATTGGGTCATGAGAAACACCCCTACCTTACAAAGAGTAGTATTATATTGGAAAATATTAATTTACTCTCTCTATCTCCAAATAAAAACATTGGTACTAGCTATGATATTTGAAATATTTATTCATATTAGGATTAATAACATGAAATTGCACTCAGTACCTTGCATGCGGTACACATAAATCCTTATAAACATAATGTTGATTAAGCACAAATCAATTCATATTGGGTCATATGTTACACAATTTCAATAAAGATAATTAATGTAATAAATAGGGATTTGGATCTTTTAAAGCCAAAGATGCACTTAGAGAGTAAAATACACTTGAACAACTATTAATGAAAAAATCAAATAAGTAAATTTTTAAAAATATATGAATCATCATCCAAGTGCATGTAGATTATTATTTTTCGTTTTCTTTCTATGGCTTTCATCATGTAACTACACTTCTTGCCGTAAGAAGTTCACCATGATTAAGCTTTGACAATGGAATAGAAGTTATTCATGTAGGACTTAGAGTAGGCACCTGGTGTGCATGCCAATATGGTTAATGAACCTAATTTTGTATCAGATTAATATAGGGAGTCACTATTCTTACATCATATTTTACTAATGTCACACCTTGTTTAATGTCTAAATATGATATAGAATAAATTACCCTCAATTAATATGGAAACTTTTTAACTTTGACTGAAAATTTTTTATATTAAATGAGAGTTTTTACGATTGACTAAAAATTTCTATATTAAATGAGGGTAAATTAGTTTAGATTATATTTAGATATTAAATAGGGTGTGACATTAGTAAAATCGGGTGTAAAAATAGCGACACCCTATTACTGTCAACAATAATACCATTTAAGAACACATTATATTAAGTACTTGTAATTAACAAGCATATGAACAACTTGGCATTTAGTTACTTTGACTAATGGTACTCAAAATCATCATATCTATATATATTTTCATATCTACTATTACTAATACTGATTGCTAACTTGTAAGGTGCCATTATAGCACCTTTTCTCCATACCAAGAAATATAAATGTTAACATTATCAATTTTGAGCCTGACTCATTTAATAATAAGGCTTAGTCTATATAAAACTATGTTGGGGCTTGAATTTTGACGCCCAATTAAAATCAAAATTTTTTAGGCCTAACTCAACTTAAGCTAGCTCGATTATTAAACGAACCAGCTTGATTTTAAATTTACTTCTATTTTTTTATTTTTTATTTTAAAAATAATATTTAATTTGAAAAATAATAAAATAATTCAAACCATGTCAGTCCAAATATAAAATGGGCCTAATAGGGCTGGGCCCATTTGACAATATAAGCATGTAAAACAAAAATGCTGCCTTTAAATTGATATAAATCCATGGATATCCATATTTTAAATTTGATAAAATGTTATCTACATATGTTCTAATTGAATGTTCAAACCTTTTAGTATTTCCCAACCATTGGTATTTCCGTATTTGCAAAGTGTGGAATGGAATTCTCAAATCTAAAATCTTAATCTTTAAGGAGACCAGCTGCAATTGTAGTATTAATAATAGTAGAAACTATATTTTCTCATAGAAAAGATACGTAAAGTACTTTATCAATGCAACACTTCACTTTATTGTTCAATTAATATTTCTATCTGATTATTGTTTACAGTAACATATTTTTCTTGCCATAGAATCTGAAGCGTATATAGCCAGCTTCAGACAGCAAACTATATGATAATCAGAGACCTAATAAACTGAACTTATTTAGGGACTTCATTGCAGTACATGTTGTGAAACAAAGAACTTAAACGAAGCAATAATCTGGGAGAATGACTTGTATTGAATTCAGCAAACTCTGGCTATTACATAGCCTTACAACTTTCTAAATGAAAGCAAGATTACAGCCCACGTTTACTCTAACAGAAACGTGGTAATCAACAAAGGAAAGAGTCAAAATAACCTACTCCCTAGTCAACAGGGATTATTCAAAAAACAGAAGATCAAACCTAACAGAAACACCTACAAACTCAACAGTACATCACTGAGTTATTTTAGTAACTATATAGATGTATACATCATTGATTCAGTTTCATGTATTGATAGTGACGACTGAACCAGTTGTTTGATATCCGTTGGGTAAGTGAAGGAGCCATTAGGATCATTGTATGAACTTTCTGCAGCGATATTGTTGAAAGCCTCACTTGGATGACTTCCGTCATAGAATACGTGTTGATTACGATTCTTGCATGGTGTTCCATTATGCTTACATTCCCCATAGAACTTTTCTGTAGGACAGCATGAAGCATTGACTACCGCGAAACCTGAAAGACATTAGACCAGCCAAAATTTATACCAGTTAATATTACATGAATAAGAATTCTAATTAAGAGTGAAGTGCTAAGACACTAAATATGATAACTAACCATGTTTAGTTAGTTTGCTATGTTACCAAACCTGAGTAGTGCTACCACCCTCTTTATACTTTCATGTGGGACTCATTGCAAGGCTCTCATGAATCAGAGTAACATAATGTGAGTCAAAACTATTAAACACTAGTGAAAAGGACATAAATTGAATCAATTATAAAGTTTGAAGAAAAAGTTTATGAGCAATAACACTTTTTTTTTATCCAATTGATGAACCTTAGCTAATGTTTAATTTTTTTCATGTGACACTACAAGAAAATCATCTTTTTCTCATGGACAAAATCTGTGAGAAAATGTCATTTTTTACATGAGAAAAGCGTTTGTCACAAAGTTTCTCACGGACCCAGTTCCAATTGATGAACCTCAGCTAATTTTTAATTTTTTTCTCATGGTAGTACTTTGATTTTGCAAGAATTTTGTAAAGAGCCTTAAAACAACTTTTATTTATGTCCAAAATAAAAGTTTTGAGATGATGGTAACACTACCTTCTATTTTAGTGGGGTGCTAGAATAGTGATTCTCGCCTTGTTGGCTGAGATTTTTTTGGTTTTGGCCTTCTGCCTCTTTGGCTTTTTATTTACTTTTGATTATATATATCTAATATTAAATATACGTTTTGTAATATTTGTGTTTCCAAAAATTGTTTTATATGGCTAATGATAAAAAGTCATAACTAATAAACATGACAGTAGCATTCCTTTGATTGATTTTATAAATAAAAAATATATATTTAAGTCTGTCTGTGTTTTAAAAATAAAAAGCACAAGTAGTTTGATAAAGTATATCATAAGATGGCTGTGTTTTTCGCCCTCCAAAGAAAATACAGTATATAAGTATTTTAAAAAAATTGCAATAAAATATGTCATTTAAGAATTTAAAACGTTTACATTAGTTTAAAAAAATTAAAAAGTTAAAACAAACCTAGTTAACTATGCTGAATTTAACACTATTCTTTACCACTTACTAGGAAAAGCTGCAGATTGGATTGCAGTGTAGTTCACAAAGATAAATTTGGAATCAGAATACTCCTGATTGAGTTGATCAACTAATGAGATGAGCCTTTCATTGAAAAGTTGAACTGCACTATTAACCTCTTGAACACAAGACCCATTTTCTCCACGCGTGGCAATTTGATATGGACGGCAACCAAGAAAACCCACTCCAGATAATACATATTTTCTTGCTTGATACTTAGCATGCAAACGCTGCCCACAAAAACAAACACAATTAAATCTCTTAATTGGTTTTTTTTTTTTGTATTTTTAGCTATGACTTTGGATTCGAAAATAAAACTCATAAATCTTAAGGACAATTCTAATACTACCCGATCATAAGCCATTTGGTTAACAATCTTTCAATATGAAACAGAAAGAAACCCAGAAACTGAAGTAGATACCTTCAAATAACGATAGTATTGTTCTTTAAGAACCACAGCATACTGCTCAGGGGTATAGTTGGCTTGTGTTGTGTAAATCTGGGGCAAGAAGTAGTTGTTTACGTAGTCGTTAGTGCCTAAATCAACATAATATAAGCACTGCTGTAGATATTCTCTTGCTTTGTCAACACTTCCAAGTTCCTCTACGATTTTGAAAAATATGGTGTTGTGATTATTTATCTGTTTACGAAGGCCGAAAACCTGACCCTGCGTAGGCATAGGACATAATTTTGTCAAGAATTTATAATGTGACACCAGCAAGTATACATGAAAAGAAGAATACAAACTAATGTACAAAACAACCAGATCTGTACAGATCGTACCAAGTTCATGCCAGTTTCATCGCGAATTCCTCCTCCAGCAGACGCGTAATTCACCCCTTTAAGTATGTCTGAATTAGTAGTATTTGAAAATGGTGGGATGAAGTTTGGAAAGCCCAAAAGTTGACCTGCAATGAGAAAAAGTCAGGCTTTAAAAGAGTGTAAAAGGAAAATATAGCTTATAAAGGAAATTTTTTATGTATATCCCGATTTAGATTACATAATAAAAGGTCATATGTATCTGATTATACTCTCTTGACATTTTTTCAATGAAATTTGAATGTAAGACCTTACGATAAGACAACCCCAAGATTACATATGTAAAGAAATATTACCAATTATGTCAACTGTAGTTTTGCCATTGGTAAATCTTCCAGTTGTTCCATGTGGGAAATCAGTCCCATATGCTAGGTAATTAGCTTTGATACTGGCAGGAAGATAATTGTTGTTTCCATTATCAGATGATGAATCTCCAAAAATGAAGAGGCAAGGCACTTGAGGCTCCCCGTGAGTAAAATGTTGCGTATAAGTTGCAGCAAATAGCAGCAGCATCAACCACAGCTTAGTCTCACAAGCCATCTCTAAAAAAAAGAAAGTGAAGAGGGAAATAGGGTTATGAATGACAACAAACACAAGATGGAATAAAGTTACGTGCAAGTGTATAGACCAATGCTTGTGATAGCCGAGTTGTGGCCTAAATAGAAGAATCAAAATAAACACAAAATGATGCTATGCAGTATACTTAGTTGAAATATCAAACAAGCTAAGTTAAAATAGAAAGTTGAGTTCCAGATAAGCATTGAAGGAAAGGATAAAAGATACGTAGAAGATTTAACTGACTCAAACATCAGTTTTGAGGAAAAGCACTAGAGACTAGACTATTACTTCTTACTGTTCTCACCAAAAGCTGCTTGGTAGATGATGGCAATCAGAAGAGCAAGAAGCTGGCTATATCATATGGGAGGTCTACTGCAAGCTAGTATATATAATTGATGGTGGTCCTGCCTTCTATTAAGCTTCAAAAGGCATCAAATAAACATTTATTAAATTGTTTTAAAATGTGCAAAGTGTGGTCTTCCTGGGTTGTCCAATGTATCAACTTTTATTCAACGTGTCTGAGATATCACACAATATCTCATATAGTGTGTATATTTATTTTTATTTTACGGAATATGTGAAATTGAAAATAAATATTGATGAATTTTTTATATTGAACAAGGAGTTGCATATGTCTACTAGACCAAGTAAAAAATATAAGTAAAATTTTATTTCTCTCTCTTTATTTTTTTTTACTGAAGGATATATAACAAGGGATAGCCATTCCACAGACCATTCCCAAGCAGTCCTAATGAGATTTAAACCTAAATGAATTGATAGAACAGACAATATATTGTATACACATGCATATTGTCAAATTATAAAAATACAAATAGCCAAAGGAAGTTATGTATCTAGTTTTGAAGGTTTTTAAAATTTATGATCAAATCCTAATATGCCTGCTTTATTGATTGTGATGTTATTATTAACGACTTAAGTATCTGTAATTTTTTATATAGGAGTTTCTTAAAAAATATATATATAAATATATATTGTAATGTAAATATTCTATCTCTAAAAAAATATTATTATTATTATTATTATTTTTAAAAAAAAAAAAAGCCAAACGAAGAAAATGTTTATGGTGGCAAAGTGGAAAACTGGACCACGGATGCTCCAAGAGTNATTATTTTTTTTTAAAAAAAGCCAAACGAAGAAAATGTTTATGGTGGCAAAGTGGAAAACTGGACCACGGATGCTCCAAGAGTAGATCAATGATTAATAATTTGTAAATGAAAAATCTGCTAAGAGAGTTACAAAAGTCAAAAATGGGGAAAGTTTAATATACACCAACTAATAAATGTTTAAAAGGTGGAGAATAAATGGCTAAAATGGGTTACTAGAAACCGGATTCACTTGTAAAGAATATACAATGTGTATTTTTCAGGATTGACCCTTTTGGAATAACATTGATATAATCAATGCCCATAAATTTTGATTAATTTTTTCTCGTCCAAAAATAATAATTATATTTATAAGATTAAATTGTTTTATCTCAATTAAACTCTAGTAGTTTTTTTTTTTTTTTTGGTCTATAGCCAAAGTATCCTCAAGTTTTGCCTAGGACTAATTCTCTGAGGTACTGTCAGGCACTTTTTATAGCAGGAACCTCTCTCAAAAAAATTTGTTGTATTCACAAAGACTCGAACTCTAGTAGTCTAGCTCAATAACTTCATAAGCTACCACTAAAAAATTAATCTTTACATAATAATAATAATAAAAGATCCATAATATAAGTATTATTAGAAAAAAAAAATACAAGTGTTTGGCAAAAATCAGAAACAATATCCACAATATAATATCTATACTATACATAATAATAAAAAGAAATACCACCACTTGAAAACCATGTGCTGTTGTCGGTTTTGGCTTTTATTTTTTTTCAATTTCTTTTTGACTTATGGACTCCACAGTCCACACAATACACCACGATAGCGTGATTATAGCCGATAATGCCAAGAAGAGGCATTGGGCGTAGAGCAGCAAAATGGGAGAATCAAAAAATCAGAATAGCGATGCACCGAATCTGTTATGTTTAGTTGGAAATGGTGGAATTTTGTAATTGGATATGTAATTTGTGTCGTTTATGAAAAATAACCGAAATATTTTATGCATTTAGTCCGAAACGACACAAAATTTGTTGCTTGCCTTTAGGTGTCCACCATATGTGTATATATTGTCTCTTATTTTTAAGCAAAATAATACATATAGGTTTCAAATTAAATGTTGATAAATCTCTTAGACTAGATAAGAAATTGCTTATGCTTATTAGAACTCTAAGGTTCGTTTACTATAAAGAAGTTGGCTGTGACTTTAGTGCTAAGAGTTGCTCAAATGGAAGAATTGAGGTTGCCACATTGGCACTAATCAAATGATGACACGCAACTAAACTCTTCAAGGCTTCAAGTAAAACACTATACATAACTGGTTTTGAGTAACTGTAATTTCATCCCCTCAATTGTTAAAAAATAAAATTTAGATATGAGTGAGTTCAAAACTCCAGAAATTTCAACTAAAGGAGACAGTGAGCTAAAGGTTATTCTGGTAAGGGATAAAAGGGTAAACATTAAAGAAGTATCATTTACTCATTTTTTAAGAAGTTACAATGGATATAAGTATTACTCTTTAATTATGTTTTGTATGCTTAATAATTTGAGGAGATCAAGAGAGAAGAGTTTGCTGAGTTAGGGGATTGGTGAAGGGAGTTTAAAATATTTTCCCCCCTATTAGTCCCTTAAATAATTTCCCTCAATTTATTTTTACAACCAAACATATTTAAAACAGATAAATTTTATTACTTTCTTAACTATTACTTCTTTTACTCCCTTGCCAAACATACCCTAAAGAATAATAAAGAAATTAAAATGTACTTAGACAAATTTACATTGATATAAATTTTACTTAAACATTTGATTATTTTTAAAGGAGAAGCCAATAATGTGATGCATGTCCACGTTGCAGTATTTGTCAAGTTTATAGTTATTTTCTATTTTGCTTGATAAATAAGTTTATTCATTGTTCTTTTGTTCAGGTATCATTTTCTTCGGATTAGGTGCTTCTGGCTAGGAGTCCACTCACTAATTTCCAGAGGAAACACAGTATTGCATTGAAGCAATATTTAGACCTCGTTTGATTGACAACAAGCTTATATAAGTACTTATATGACAGATATCTTATGGATAAGCGCTTACGTAAATTTGAAATATTCTAACATTGGCATACGTATAAATAAGTATTTGTATTGTATGATAGATATATATGTTATGCATAAGTGCTTATGTAAATTTGAAATATTCTAACATCGTGTATGTAAGTTGCTTTCCCCTTATTTTCATAAACTCAAATTTATATCTTAATTATTGGAGCAAAACAATTACTCAGTCATATTTTTCAGCTGAAGGTCTCAGATTTCAGAACAAACCACTAAGGCACCCAAGGAATGTCCAAATAACTTATTCTCCCTCTTTGGTTATTAATTTGACTCAACAAGTACTAATTGACCCTTTTGGAATAAAATTACCGAAAGGCCACAAACTAAAATGAAATTTTTGTACAAGGCACGAAAGAGTGAGAGAGGGGTAAATTGAAGGTTTTACTGTTATATTATTTACACATTACACTATTTCACACTATACCAGAATATTTGAATTTAATTTGATTTATCTAAATTTAGTTAGATCCGTCTAAACTTTTTTAATGACTCAAATATCACTCAATATCTCATATAGTGTGTATATTTATTTTTATTTTAAGGAATATGTCAAATTTATATTAAATGTTGATGAATCTTTGAGACTGAACAAGGAGTTATCTATGCATACTAGACCAAGTAAAAAACATATGTAACTCTCTCTTTATTTTTATTTTTTCTATTTACTAGAGACTATATAATAAAGAATAGCATATACCTAAATTGAAGAGTTTGGCAAGCACCTAGGAGAATTTTTTCATGTCAGTGTCACTGAAATCAACTAGTTCTTATTTTTCTGGTTTCCAAAGCAATTTGCAAGGCTAGCTATCGCTTTTTGAATTTGATGTTATATGTAGTACCATTTCGTGGTCATATGATAGTTTCTAAAACTTGCATAATTTTAAAATGGTGATGGTGGAGCTCCTGTGTTTAAATCATGTTGGGACCAGGTGGGCTGGTATTATGGGAGGGGATAGATGCCCCTTTTGTATGGCCTCCAATGGACCAAAAACAAAAATGGTTATCATATTCTCGTATCCAAATAAGTAACAAGATCTACAAGGTCTGTTTTGATTCATGATCCCTGTGACCCGCCATTGGTGCTTGGTACAGTGGAGCAGGAAATGCTGGAAAAGGAAATCACAAGGCTTCGGAATCTGCAGCAGCAACAGCAACTCAAACAGCCACAGAAGCATTATCGGTCCAAAATTTGTGACCTTGGTTCCTCATTTTCCAAACTCTCTTTAAAGAACAAGGAACCTGAAATGCAGAAAAACAGGTAGTTCCCACTTATAAAATATGCTCAAGCACAAGAGACACTCTGATTTGTACAATTAGCTTACTAGCTCTCCATGTCTTGAGTCGCTTGTTTTCTACTTGTATTTCTAGTTTACTTGATAGAATATCCCCATAATATTGGACCTCTTAATTAGAAGAGAGTTCATTGAAAAGGAAATTGTCCTTGTATGTGCCGTATCTCTGGTGTTGAGGCATGACACAAATCATAGTCGGTCCTAGTAGGTTTAACTTGTAATCATATTGTCTGTAAACTCTTCATGTTGTGGTTAATAGATTTCTTGTTAACCTTGCCATACTTCCACCCACAAAAGGAAAAATTTGCAGTTAAGACAATAACCAGTCCATGATCTGAAGTAAAGCAATGTAGTGAATTTTTTCTTTCATTTAAGAAGGAAAAAAAAAATGCATGACATTGAATTCTATTCTGGTTATTTCTACTACATAAACAAGTTCAGTGTTTTGAAAATTCAACTGAACTATAAAATTGAGTGTAAACTTTTTTTTTTCCTTCTCGAGGTGACTTTTCTTAACCATACTGACAATTTATTAGTCATATTTAGCTAATAGATCCTTTCTTGTAAATATTTGCAGCATTAGGTCTCTATTTGTAATATCCCTATAGAAATTGAACTAAGGGCATTGGGGAATATAATCACTTCATAAAACTTCGTAAAACCTCGAAAATTTAAATAATAGATAAAGTGAAAATCTTTACATAATATGACATCAAAAATTTAGTGTCTGTTTGATTTCAATTTTTAAAAAACTTGTTTGATAAGATTGTTTTTGTTTACATGTTTTGAAAATTTATTCTCAAAATATTATTTTAAAAACAAGAAAACAAATACAAGAAATGACTATTTTTAAAAATAATTTTTAAAAATAAAAAAAAATAGAATCAAACATACCCTTATTTTCTACACAAGAATACTTTGATAGTTAAGCAATTTTTATGTAATATTGAAAGAGAATAAAAGGGAAGGATTTATGAGAAATTGAACTAGCAAAATATTGTGGGGTGTCTGTCCATACTGAAAGATTTGTAACGGGTGCCGAACCGTACAAAATTAAACTACTAATTGCAACTAAATTGTAGTATAGGATGCAACCAGTGTCGTCTCCCAAGGATTCACCAGAACAACTAATCTTTTAAGAACTTAAGCAAGAACAAAATAAGGAGGGGTTTTGTGTTGAATGTAATATACTAAGAATTAAGAAAAGCAAGAACAGAATAAGGGGGGTTTGTGTTGAATGCAATATATTTAGAATTAAGGAAACAGTAAACTGAATTTATCAAATAAGAGAAAATGCAATCAACTCAAGCAAGCAACCAAACCTTAATCCATCCTTGTTCACTAAAGATAAACTAGATCTGATTTAATTCTTGGTTAAGTGTTACCTGGAACCCCTAACAATAACACTTAGAATTCCTACTGATTTACCAATCAGGATTCAATTAATCATGGAATTAAGACTCTAGGCAACCGCTCTATATCACTAAATCCAGATTAATTTAATAACCGAATTATCCAAGTTAACCATATATTAAAGACCTTTAAAGTATGATTATCAATCTGATTACTGTTATGAATCTAATCAACCGATTTAAATTCATACAACTCATGGAAGCAAAGTACCATTCAATCACAATACTGTTATGAATCTAATCAACCGATTTAAATTCATACAATTCATGCAATCAAAGTACCATTCAATCACATGAAGAAGGGGAGAAACAGTAATTCAAATTAAATTAAATCAAACCCGGTTGAAGCACAGGAACTCTGGATTGTCAAGTTTGGCTCCTCTTGAATTGATTACAAACGAACTTAGCCTTCCATGGAAGGCTTAAACATAAGGCAAAAGTAGAAAAATGAACTAAGAAAATAGGAGGCAGCAGCAGCTCAAGGAATTTCGTATCTCTCTGGTTGTCTATATTTGCCTCAACAACTTGAGAATATATACTAGCTGGCTGCCTCCTCTAGGTTTCCTAATGGTTTCCTAATTACAAAATAAACCTAGTTTCCTAAATTATTAATGGTAAAAACATGATCAAGCCCTAGTGTCATGTGTGCTGGCCCAAAAAGCAGATGTTGGCCCAAATAAACATGCTCTGGTCCAATAGGCAGCCCTAAGGAAAGGAATCAGTCAATGCTGGGCGGAGTGCTGGGCGGAGCAAGAAATCTAGACTGCTTGCACGTGAATTTCAGTTGTCCAGACGCGAGAATCAGCTTCTGGGCTCTTCATATGAAATGTGGAATTTTCTGTCAGCTTTCCAACGAAACTGGAATCACATCGATCGGACATTTATAGCAAAAGATATGGTGAAAAACGTAAGCAGTGCCAGAATTTAACAGTTAAGCAATTAAAATCTACAAGCACCAACAAGTCCAAATCTACAAAACATGTCTAAAAGCCATAAAAATCACTAGAAACACACACTAAAAGACTAAGTATAAGAGAAACAAATAGTATAAAATAATGTGTTATCAGTTTCAATATATTTAGGAGGGGACAGTTTGCTAGTCAGTCATTATATCTAGCCCGTGACCCTGTTTCGGTTATTAACTGTATCTGACTCGGATATTTTTCTTGGGTTTCACTGTAGCAGGGAAGGTACTGTTTCTTCGTGGGTCATTGTATCTGGTCCGGGAGCCTATTTCGGTTCGTCACTGTATCTGACTCAGATACTTTTCTTCGATTTCACTGTATTTGGGAAGGGAGAATTTCCTGGTTAGTCATTATAACTGGCCCGTGACCCTGTTTCGGTTCGTCACTGTATCTGACTCGGATATTATTCTTGGGTTTCACTGTATCTAGGAAGGGACTGTTTCCCAGTGAGTTATTGTATCTAGCCTTGGACCTTGTTTCGGTTCGTCACTGTATCTGACTCGGATATTTTTCTTAGGGTTCACTCTATCTTGGAAGGGACTTTTTCCTGGTGGGTTATTGTATCTGGCCCGGGACCCTGTTTCGATTCGTCACTATATCTGACTCAGATATTTTTCTTGGGTTTTATTGTATCTAGGAGGGGACTGTTTCCTAGTGGGTTATTATATCTGACCTGGTACCCTGTTTTAGTTCGTCACCGTATCTGACTCGGATATTGTTATTGGGTTTCACTGTATCTGAGAAGGGACTGTTTCCTGGGGGGTTATTGTATCTGGCTGAGCCTGCTTATG
>QAOA01008705.1:0-60582 GCA_003255065.1 Cercis canadensis
TAGGTACATAAGAAGAGCAGGTGCTGGTAAATTAATTGGAGATTATGCTAATTGGTTAAGTGGTTTTTTTCAAGGGAACTTAGGTCATTCTCCCATTGTTTTGACAACTTAGAAGGATTTTGTAATGGCATGCATATTGGCAGTGATGCAAGGCTCAGGAAATTGAAAACTGCATAATAAGAATAAGAAACAATCATCTGAATTTTCATAATGAAGCACCTAATTATCATCCCCTGCTTAACATATATATCACCCACTGGAGGGTCAAGCTTACTAGATTGTTCCATTTGATTCTCAGTTAAACTCCAGTAAACCGAAGCTATAAATGGCAATACCTGACATTTTTTACCTCATCTACACTGTTTTGATCTAAAACTAGATAGAAATTAGAAAGAACAAGTCAGCAATGTAACTCCAAATCTCCAAACAACAAACAAAATCAATCAGTGTGCAATGTTCATGTAGTTGCAGTCTGTCAAATTTCAATAACATCTCTACCAAGAATCAACTTAGTATGGATGCACCTTCCCCTTACAGATATAAGAAGAGAGAAAGCAATTAGTTTATCCAAGCACATCCATGTTTTTTATTCTAACCAAGCAAGACCTAAAACTGAAAACTGCCAACCTATACTTGAGAGCAAGAAACAGTATTCATTAGTCCAGAAAATTATGCAAGATCAGCATTATGAAACTACAAAGGAGCCATCCTGCAGTCTTTTTTTTTCTTTTGAGAGAGGGTGTTGGAGAAGGGGTTAATATAAGGTCAAAATAGAAGGCTTAAATTTCCTTTATGTTGTCTTATAATCTAGTTAGTACATAAGTTCTCTCAAATAAGTAATTGATTGAAGATTTTATGTTGCCACCAACAAGTTAGGACTGCAATTCAATTTTCTAGTATACATCTTTATCTCCTTTGCATGAGCATCAAATAACTAAGAACATATATTACCTTCTTCAGCAAAGACAAACAGATGATGCAATTCCTCAAAAATCAAAATACAACCTGAATAATGTTACAATTCTTCAACGATCAACTATACCATTATCCATCAATCTAGAATTAGTTTGAATAAGCAAAACAGCCTCTTCTCGCTAACAAATGGTACCAAAACCATCATTCCAGCAACTTATGTTTTCCCATTCCCTCAACCAAAGTAATATTACAAGCATAAAAGTGGACAAATCTCAAAATCACTGCCTGACTTCTTGTCTCCAGCATTACCAAGACAAACAACTAAATCCAAGACTCCCCTAACTAAATTTTCCATCAAAACAAAGAATTTCCACTGCCCATTTAGCCCCATTCCACAGCAAAACGAAAATTAAATTCAAATTAGAATAAATCAAAACAAAAGGAAAAACAAAACCCTAAGTCCTATGCTAATTGCTAAAAGCATCACTCACCACCACCTTAGCCTTTATCCATGGCCTTAAACACCATTCCCACTTGCTTCTCTCTCCTCATCTCTACTATCTTCCTGTGCGAATTAGAATGCAACTCACTACAAAAAGTTGGGCTACTTGCTGGGCGATACTCAGGCACAAGCCGCCCTGACTTATTCCTAACCCCACAAGCATTACAAAGTGTTTTCGGCCCAAGGGGCCCAGCCCGCCATTGCGGAGTTTTATCTGCTCCACAATGCTGGCATTTCCTCCCAATCGTTGAGATTGTTATTACTGGTTCTGCTTTGGCAACTTTGTTATCCGTTTGGCTCCACCAGAACGGCTGGCTAGAGATCTCAGCAAGACCACGGCGACACCTACTGTGACGCTTACTCCGAGCACGGACAAGGACCTTAAGGTGATCATAGCAGTTTAAGAGGGTACTGCTGTTATTGCTGTTGCTACTGTTCGTACTGCTCGTGCTGTATTCAGTCATTGAGACTGTGTTTTGGTGCCTTGATATGTCGGGTTGAATTGCGAGTATGTCAACAAATGTTTCAACGGCAGGAAATGCATCTTTGTTAGATATCCATTCAAGCTCTTCTTCTGCAAACTCCTGGAACATGAGAAAGAGTAAAATTAGTTTTCACATCAATTTTTAGGTAAGCAAAAAGGGTTTCTTTAGTCAACTCAGCTATCAGATTCAGACATCAGTAGTCATGCTGAGCTTTAGATCAAGAAAATAGTGCTCCCATCAGTTTTACCTTTTCCGAGCTGTGCAACATTTGGCTCTAACCTCCACAATATGGCAACCTCGTAACCAGTAAATAAAACGTATGTCGGAAAGATGGAATATATTGTGCCAGACTATATTGCCCATATGATGATGAGAGCAAAAGAAAAAGAAGTGAAACTCCACGGACATCTATTAATATTTTATTCTGGGTGAGACAAATATATTGACGCCACAATAGTACACACTAAAATCTTCTGAGCACATTCTCAAACAATTTAAGATTTACTGGCAATTTCACCATTTCAAAGATACCCTTGAGCAATCCCAATAATCCTGTAGTAGTATGTGACCATGACATTTAGAGTCCACCAGGACAAACTTGTCCAGCAGTAGAAGCTGCACTCTAAAAAAACAAGTTGAAAGCCTATCAGAAACCTTTTATGCTCATTGTAGATAATATATTTAATGCTTTTTGCATTTGACTAAGGCAGCCCAGTCCAAATCCTAATTCAAGCTTGTTACAACCAAATCATAGTTCACAAATGCTTGTGCTTTCCTTTCTCTTTCCTTAAAGACCCCTAAACAAGTCACCACTAAACCAATAAACAACCATATCCAGTTCTTCATGTTGAATTATAAACTTGATCCAATCCATAATCAAAAGCCTAAGACCCAAATAAAGTGAAAGATATTTACAGAAAAATTCCTAGAATTTTCTAGTTAGTGCATGATGTTTCATCTCCAAGTCAAATAAGTCATTTTCAAGATAGAAGACTCATTTCCAAGTCAAGTGACTAATTTTCCAAGATGGATGACTCATCTCCCAAAGTCATTAGCTTTTATTATGTAATTTATGTTTTGTGGTGTATGTTGATTGTATTCCCCTATAAATAGGGAGGCTTGTAAGTTGTTTTTATCTAGCAAGAAATCTGAAAGTATTTTCAATAACAAGCTTCTTCTTCTCCTTCTTAATCGAGTTGCATTAGAGAGTTAGAGAGTTTAGTTATTTTTGAGTGAGTTTCCTTCCAACAAAGTGGTATCAGAGCGATCTGTTGAAAGGAAAGGTATCACTATAGCATATCAAATCGAAGATCTCGACCAAAGGAACGCAACTCCACTAGAATCATCAGAATACGGACGCGCCGCCACTCGCCGCCGGACAATCTCTATCCAGAAAAACAGTTGAAGCTACTGTAAAGAGAAGTTGAAACGAGACATGGCCAATGGTATGACTTCCTTTCAAGTTCCTACACTAAGAAATGACAACTACGATAATTGGAGAGTAAAAATGAAGGCTCTTTTAGGTGCACATGATGTTTGGGAGGTCATAGAAATGGGTTATAGTGAGCTGGAGAATGAGGCTACTCTAACCCCAACTCAAAGGGAAAACTTGAAAGACACACGGAAGAGAGACAAGAAAGCTCTCTTTCTCATCTATCAAGCCTTAGATAATGATGGCTTTGAGAAGATTTCAAGTGCAAGCTCCACTAAGGAAGCATGGGAGAAGTTGCAAACTTCTTACAAAGGATCCGAACAAGTGAAGAGAGTTTTCCTTCAAGTGTTAAGAGGTGAATTCGAATCCCTTCAAATGAAAGCATCCGAGTCTATTTCCGATTACTTCACAAGAGTGTTGATCATTTTCAACCAACTAAAAAGAAATGGTGAAGAGATAGAAGATACTCCGCTCTTTACATCCCAAATTCAATCACATCGTTACAACGATTGAAGAAACAAAGAATTTGGAGGAAATGACGATTGAGCAACTCCAAGGATCTTTACAAGCATATGAAGAAAAGCAAAAGAAAAAGCAAGAGACTTCCAAGCAACTCCTCAAGGTGCAACTCAAGGAGAAAGAAGAAACCCAAGGCTATGATAGAAATCAACGTGGTCAAGGAAGGGGTCAAGGACGAGGACAAGGTAGAGGTCGCGGTTGTGGCATGGTTGGAACAACAACAATTATAACAACAACTATGAAAAGGGAGATAGCTCACTAAGAGGTCGTGGAAAAGGAAGTTCGAACTCAAGGTATTCCAAATCTCAAGTTCAATGTTATAATTATCAAAAGTTTGGTCATTATGCATCAGAATGTAGAGCTCTTAACAACAAAGTTGAGGAGAGGACCAACTATGTGGAGGAGAAGACCGATGAAAAATGAATTCTTCTTCTAGAACAAAAGGAGAATGATGGTGGCCAAGCAAGCTTATGGTATCTTGACACTGGTGCAAACAATCACATGTGTGGAAGGAAAGACATGTTCGTAGAGATAGATGAATCAATTAGTGGAAATGTTTCATTTGGAGATGATTCTAAGATACAAGTAAAAGGAAGAGGTAACATTCTTATCTATTTGACAAATGGAAGACATCAATTTATTTCCAATGTTTACTATGTGCCCAACATGAAAAGTAACATATTGAGCTTAGGGCAACTCTTAGAGAAAGGTTATGATAGTCACATGAAGGATTATAATCTTTCAATAAGAGATGATCAGAATAATTTCATTGCTAAAGTCCTAATGGTGAAGAATAGAATGTTTATGATCAATATCCAAAATGATGTTGCAAAGTGTTTGAAAGCTTGCTATAAAGATGCATCATGGTTGTGGCATCTTGGATTTGGGCATCTTAATTTCAGAAGTTTGGAGCTGTTATCTAAGAAATATATCCTTTCAAGGATTACCACAATTGATAGTTGCTTCATAATAGATTATATTACAAAAATAAATCTTGGACTTAGGTGAAGATTCATACTGGTCTTGCCCTCTTGGGCAAGCAATGTTCATGCTTAGGACAAGCTAACATGGGGTGATGTAATGAATGATGAAAGACAACCACTATGCCAAAGTGCCAAATAGTAGATGTGAAAAAAACTAAGTCATTTTAAGTGGCAAAGGGTTTGAAAGCAACTTAAAGAATCTTAGTGATTAATTATGATATTTTTTTTGTCTGAATGTACGGACGATACCCCACGTCGAGTAATGATATAATTAAGTTTCAACATGTTAATCATATATTTCACCAAATTGAATTATCTGCAAAGCAACTGGTAACTAAAAAGCCCCTCGTTATATTGGCCAAAAATGTTAAAATAATCGTCGGGAAGTAAAATAATTTGCATTGGAGATTTGATAAAATTAAGGTAACATTTGTCACTTTTTAAAGGATATTCAGTATATGTTGGGGAGATGTTGGCAAGTGTCTCTCAAAGCCTCTTCTACGCTTCAAAATTCCTTTTTTTTTTCTTGTTAAGGATGGAGTCCCTTGGTTTCGTGGATGGACTCTTGGATTTCTCATCAGACAACGAGGAAGACAAACCTCGGAAAGTCCTACCTTCACTTAACCCAAAATGCAGTGATCCAGCATCATTAAATGCTTTGGACCTTGATGATCCTAGCCAATCATTTTCAGTAAGTTTGAAGGTCCATTTTTAACCTACTTTTGACTGTTTATGAGGTCATGAAGTGTTGGAAGAAAACTCACTCAAAAACAACTAAACTCTCAAACTCTCTAATGCAACTTGCTTAAGAAGGAGAAGAAGAAGCTTGTTATTGAAAATACTCTCAAATTTCTTGCTTGATAAAAACAACTTACAAGCCTCCCTATTTATAAGGGAATACAATGAACATACACCACAAAACATAAATTACATAATAAAAGCTAATGACTTTGGGAGATGAGTCATCCATCTTGGAAAATTAGTCACCTGACTTGGAAATGAGTCTTCTATCTTGGAAATGATTTATGTGACTTGGAGATGAAACATCATGCACTAACTAGAAAATTCTAGGAATTTCCCTGTAAATATCTTTCACTTTATTTGGGTCTTAGGCTTTTGATTATGGATTGGATCAAGTTTATAATTCAACACCCCCCCCCCCCTTAAACTTGATCTTGTGATTCCAAGTAAATTCCTCAACCTTACGAAGACTTCTTTCTTAAGTGGCTTGGTAAAGATATCTGCAATTTGATCTTGGAACTTCACGTACTCCACTTGCACATCCTTTCTTGCTATGCTCTCTCTTATGTAATGGTAGCGAGTGTCAATGTGTTTGGATCGGTCATGGAAGACTGGATTATTTGCTAAGGCTATGGCTGATTTGTTGTCAACATAAACCTTAGTTGGCTCTCCTTGTTTCATGTCAACTCCTTAAACAGGTTTCTCAACAAAGTGTTATGAGAAATCTTAATGCAAGTGTACGTTATCGTTTCCAAGTAATAAGATGAGATAGAGTTATCGTTCCCACGAGGACTAAAGTATCAATTACCGAAATTTGGTTAACCTTAATTTTATCTAATCAATTAATATGGAGAGATTTTCAAGAAACAACTTAAAATAGAATGAAAACAAACTAAACCAGTAAAATGATAGAATTATGAAGAGAGAAATATCTAGGGCTTTTGATTTCACCATAGCTATTCCGATTTACTATTCCTAATTCATTAACCAAGAACAATCTTCCTAATTGCTAGCCAAGAACCCTAACTTATTTATTAGCCTTTCCCAAGGTCAAACAAAAGTATTTCTAAGTTATGAACCCACGATATTCCTATATGAATTGCGGACAACCTAGAAATTCACTTAATTCTATGGTTCTTTTTAAATAGCTACACAGGTCATAGAGGTATATTTCTATCCTACATGCAACCTATGTTCTTAATCTTTATGATCTTTAATTACAAATTACCTCCCAGTCTCATTGTAATTATCTAATAAACTAATTGGTGATCAAACAATTAGAAGCATGAAGATTTGAGAAAAAGAAGACAATTTAATAAAGGAGTTCTTGAATTAAAGAAATAGAAAATAACAAATCATCCTAGCTAGGCTACATCATAGCCCTAGAAGCGAATTTAGTTCATAGCAAAAAGGAAGAACATGATAAAATTAAATCTAGACATGGTTCAAAGGGAAGAAGGATAAAAACTTTGAAGAGAAGCCCCAATTTTGTTGTGCCCTTCTCCAATCCTTGTTTTTGCTCTTCTCCTTGCCTCCAAGAAGTCCAGAAAAGGATCCCCTAAAAATTCCTAAGAGTTCCCTTTTATACTTGCCTCTAAAAGCCCTAAAAAACTAAGGAAAAAGGAGCCACGTATGAAGATTTCGGGCACGGGCGCTGCGGCGCTACTGTTCAAGGGGTGCGGCCCTGAGTTGCTGTCTAGGTCTTCCATTCTGATGCTCCAAGGGCCGCGGCTCTGGGTTTTGGGCGCCGCGACGCTTGAATTCTAGCCCAGAAACTTCCCAATTCTTCAATTCTTCATTCTAACCTATGAAACCTACAATTTAACATAAAACATCCCATTAGATAACAATAAATCTCAATAAACAATCAAATAATTAAGTCAAAGAGATCTAAAGAGTGGATATAAAACCCACTCAACACAAAGCTGTATGACAAACATATGAAGTAGCAGCTATGTACTCAACTTCACAAGTAGAAAGTGTGACAATCGGTTGCTTTTTTTACATCCATGTGAAAGTTGTGTTTCCCATGAAGAATACAAACCCACTAGTACTATTTCTATCATCCATATCTCCACCCCAATCACTATCGCTATATCCAACAAGTTTATAATCATTAGAATAAAGTTTGTAGCCTTCCTTACATATATGCTCCAATTTAGGAAGGGAAATTAGAGTTAGTTGTTTGAGCAGCACAAAACCGTCACTCTGTTCTCCATCTAAAAAAAATGCTTCATGATGGAATATCTCCTTAGCAGAACAGTATTGCAGAACAAGATGTTCAAGATTGGGTATTTTTTGAAGGAACCAATATGGGAAGCTAGCTTGTTCTTCCTCCAACAATTGTAGTCGGAGGAGTTTGAGCCTGTGAAAGTGCTCGGAGGAGAGTTGACAAAGCCAATTCATGATATCATCTTTATTGTTTAGAAACAGATCCTCCAAGTTGGAGAAGACCTAATATAGCAATTTTAGCCAAGTAAACAAATGAGTGTCAGTGTTAGAATTAGAAGCATGGAAATTAATATTTTATTTAAAAAGAAAAAATCAATGGCAATGAATAACACAATACGAAAAGAAAAAAAAAAAAAAACTAGTTGTATAAGATGAACCCCTGTAAAAGCTCAAAATATTAAAAAATAAAATAATCATATGTCCTTAATAAATAGATTAAGTAGACGTGACACTGAAGAGAACTAACTAGAGTTTCCACCTTTTCAACCAAGAAGATGGGCTGCTGAATTGGGATATTAAGATTGCCTTTCTTGCGTGTCTCTTTGAAGCTGAGTAATTTTGTCCCAAATACATTCAGTTCCCCAACACAAACATCTAATTTCTTCAATACTGGCCACTCTGCATTATATTGTGTCTTGGGTAGAAGCTCTTGAGTTTGGGTACATTCCAGATCACCATTTGATAATTCTTTTAATTGAGGAAACTCTGTGTTGGAAGGAAACTCACTCATAAAACAACTAAACTCTCAAACTCTCTAATGCAACTCTCTTAAGGAGAAGAAGAAGAAGCTTGTTACTGAAAATACTCTCAAATTTCTTACTTGATGAAAACAACTTACAAGCCTCCCTATTTATAGGGAATACAACCAACATACACCACATACATAATAAAAGCTAATGGCTTTGGGAGATGAGTCATCCATCTTGAAAAATTAGTCTCTTGACTTGGATATGAGTCATCTATCTTGGAAATGGCTTATCTGACTTAGAGATGAGACATCATGCACTAACTAAAAAATTCTAGGAATTTTCCAAATATCTTTCACTTTATTTGGGTCTTGGGCTATTGATTATGAATTGAATCAAGTTTATAATTCAACACCCCCCCCCCCCCCTTAAACTTGATCTTGTGATTCCAAGTAAGTTCCTCAAACTTACGAAGATTTCTTTCTTCAATGGCTTGGTAAAGATATCTGCAATTTGATCTTGGGACTTCACGTACTCCACTTGCACATCCTTTCTTGCTATGCTCTCTCTTAGCATTTCATTTTATCTTGTACACCCATTTGACACCAATTGCCTTGTGCCCTTTTCGAAGAGTGGCTAGCTCCCAAGTGTTATTCCTCTCAATGGCTTTGATTTCTTCATCCATCGCATCTCTCCATTTCTCTTTCTGTGTAGCTTCCTGAAAATTAACTGGTTCACAATCAGCAAAGAAACAATAGAGTGTAAGATTATCAAGAACTTCAGTTTCTTCATAAAGATCTTGAAGTCTTCGTTCACGAGGCACTAGTCTTTCGCTTGATGAAGGTGATGAGTCTCTAAGGGTAGCTGATGTTGGCGTTGTAGGTGGGGTTGTCGACTCTTCTCGTGATCGCTCATTTGCTTGCTCCTCTTCTTCAGGTGGAAGATCAAAAGTAATGTTGTTGTTATGAGATCCAAAATCCCATTCTCCTTCTTCATCAAATATCACATCTCGGCTAATTACAAGCTTTTTGTTATTCGGATTGTACAGCTTGTACCCCTTCAAACTTGAGTCATAGCCAATGAAGATGAAGCTTTCACTCTTATCATCCAACTTGGTTCTTCTCTCGTCTGGCACATAAACATGGGCTACGCTTCCAAAAACTCTTATGTGTGAGATGGCAGGCTTTCTTCCACTTCATGCTTCTTGTGGTGTTTTGCCCCATACACTTTTGGTGGTACACAACACAATCTACAGCTTCTGCCCAAAATTCTTTAGGTAATCTCTTACTCTTGATCATACTCCGTGCCATATCGAGAATAGTTCTATTCTTTCTTTCTGCAACACCGTTCTGTTGGGGGGATCTTGGAACGGTCAAAGAACGTCGAATTCTATTTACTTCACAAAATTTCTTGAACTCCTTGGAATTGAATTCTCCTCCTCGATCAGATCTCATTGCCTTGATCTGACGACCACTTTCTTTCTCTATAGCTGCTTTGAACTTCTTGAAAACTCCAAACACTTTTGATTTCTGCTTCAAGAAGTACACCCATGTTTTTCTTGAAAAATCATCTATAAAGGTAAGAAAATAATTACTATTACCAAGAGAGCTTGGTTTGATTGGCCCGCACACATTAGTGTGGATGAGCTCTAGTGGCTTCTTGGCTCTTGATTCTGATTGTTTTGGAAAGCTTTTTCTGAATTGCTTCCCAAGTAGACATCCTTCGCAAAGTTGGTCTGGATGGTTGATGCAAGGGAGTCCTTTCACCATCTCTTTCTTCGATAGAAGCTCCAAACTTCTGAAATTAAGATGCCCAAATCAAAGATGCCACAACCACGATACATCTTTATAGCAAGCTTTCAAACACTTTGCAACATCATTTTGGATATTGATCATAAACATTATGTTCTTTGTCATTGGGACTTTAGCAATGAAATTATTTTGATCATCTTTTGTTGAAAGATTATAATCCTTCATGTGAATATCATAACCTTTCTCTAAGAGTTGCCCTAAGCTCAATATGTTACTCTTCATGTTGGGCACATAGTAAACATTGGAAATAAATTGATGTCTCCCATCTTTCAAACGGATAAGAATGTTACCTCTTCCTTTCACTTTTATCTTAGAATCATCTCCAAATGAAATATTCCCACAAACTGATTTTTCTATCTCTACGAACATGTCTTTCCTTCCACACATGTGGTTGCTTGCACTAGTGTCAAGATACCATGAGCTTGCTTGGGCACCATCATTCTTCTTTTGTGCTAGAAGAAGAATTCCTTTTTCATCGGTCTTCTCCTCCACATAGTTGGTCCTCCCCTCAACTTTGTTGTTAGGAACTCTACATTCTGATGCATAATGACCAAACTTTTGACAATTATAACATTGAACTTGAGATTTGGAATACCTTGAGTTCAAACTTCCTTTTCAATGGCCTCTTGGTGAGCTATCTCCCTTTTCAGAGTTGTTGTTATAATTGTTGTTGTTCCAACCTCATCCACGACTGCAACCTCTACCTTGTCCTCGGCCTTGACCTCTTCCTTGACCATGTTGATTTCTATCGTAGCCTTGGGTTTTTTCTTTCTCCTTGAGTTGCACCTTGAGGAGTTGCTCGGAAGTCTCTTGCTTCTTCTTTGACTTTTCTTCATAGGCTTGTAAAGATCCTTGGAGTTGCTTGATTGTCATTTCTTCCAAATTCTTTGTTTCTTCAATCGTTGTAACAATGTGATCAAATTTGGGATGTACAGAGCGGAGTACCTTTTCCATTACTCTAGTATCTTTTATCTCTTCACCATTTCTTTTTAGCTAGTTGAAAATGATCAACACTCTTGTGAAGTAATTAGAAATAGATTCGGATGCTTTCATTTGAAGGAATTCAAATTCACCTCTTAACTCTTGAAGGCGAACTCTCTTCACTTGTTCGGATCCTTTGTAAGAAGTTTGCAACTTCTCCCCTGCTTCCTTAGCGGAGCTTGCACTTGAAATCTTCTCAAAGCCATCATCATCTAAGGCTTGATAGATGAGAAAGAGAGCTTTCTTGTCTCTCTTCCGTGTGTCTTTCAAGTTTTCCCTTTGAGTTGAAGTTAGAGTAGCCTCATTCTCCAGCTCACTATAATCCCTTTCTACGACCTCCCAAACATCATGTGCACCCAAAAGAGCCTTCATTTTTATTCTCCAATTATCATGGTTGTCATTTCCTAGTGTAGGAACTTGAAAAGAAGCCATACCATTTGCCATGTCTCGTTTCAACTTCTCTTTATAGCAGCTTCAACTGTTTTTCTGGACAGAGATCTTCCGGCGGCGGGTGGCAGCGCGTCTTTTCTCCGATCAGGCTGATTCCAATGGCGTTGCGTTCCTTTCGTCAAGATCTTCGATTTGATAAGATATAGTGATATGTTTCCTTTCAACAGATCACTCTGATACCACTTTGTTGGAAGGAAACTCACTCGTAAAATAACTAAACTCTCAGACTCTCTAATGCAACTCTCTTAAGGAGAAGAAGAAGAAGAAGAAGAAACTTGTTCCTGAAAATACTCTCAAATTTTTTGCTTGATGAAAACAACTTACAAGCCTCCCTATTTATAGGGGAATACAATCAACATACACCACATACATAATAAAAGCTAATGGCTTTGGGAGATGAGTCATCCATCTTGGAAATGACTTATCTGACTTGGAGATGAGACATCATGCACTAACTAGAAAATTCAAGGAATTTTTCAAATATCTTTCACTTTATTTGGGTCTTGGACTTATGGATTGGATCAAGTTTATAATTCAACACTTAGCTAGTTTCAACAGCTCTAAGCTCGGCAGCCCAAACTGAATCAAGCAAAGCAACATATGAAATTATTGGAGTAGAGCACATGTATTAGCTCAAAGATTTTCACATCCGATCATGGAATAAGTCTTTTTCTCATCAATGTAATCAGGTTTCTTGTTCTGTTACTGCATATCAATTCTGGAATAGGTCCAAAGGAGAGAAATAAAGGGGAGAGAAAGGATGAAACCAAGAAATCTCTGAAGGAATATCAAAGTAAGAAATCTCTCTCTCTCTCTCACACACGTGTGTATTAGTTGACACGTATGTGTGTGCCACTTCGTATATATAGTTATATACATATTTGAAAGCCTGTGTACATGCATTCTCAGCCGCGCTCATGTATGTATATATATATGCATGTCTGCATGCACATTTTTGCTTTCATGTAACAGATCTATTTAAGAAGTTGGTGGTGTGCGCTACAGTTAGCAAGTTTCATGTGCTATCTCTGTCTGAAACAGGCCAACAGGAGAAAAAAAAGTTAAAAGAGTCAAGATGAGTTGAATTTGTCGCCTACCATATCTCTGTAAAACTTCAGTACTGTTGAGTTAAGATCGCCCTCCCAATGCCTTTCTTCTCTTTCTTTTACTTGTACATTTTGTAGCTTTGGTGTGCTAGAGACTCCTTCAGAGAATATCTTCATCCTGGGGCATTCACATATAACTACCTCTTCCAACGATGAGAAATTGAAGAAATAATTTCTTGATCAAAAGCTTTCCAAGCATGGTAAACTTTTAAGTTTTAAAATCTTCAATCTGCTGAATGTATCTCATTTATTGTTTCAGCATCAGCAACTTTATCTGCTACTATTTCTTTTAATTTTCTTCATTCCTCTATCACCATTTCCATGAGTTGACCCAGACTTCCTGCTGTTGAAGATGTTATTAAACATAACAGCCCCTCACATTTGTATATGACCAATGATGTCAGATGATTCAACGTCACAGATGAGGGCACTAAGTTCAAGAAATTAGGACATTCCTTGACACACAGTTTTTCTAGATGCTTAATATATGGATCCAGTTCATAACCTTCTTTGCATATATGCCTTAATTTAGGAAGTCCTATAAGTGATAATGTTTTGACTTGTACCGCACTGCCATGTTGGTTTCTCTCATCAGACTGTTTCTCATAAGAAAATATCTGTTCAAATGAATCCCTTGCCACAACAAGAATTTCCATATAGGACAATATTTGAAGGAATGAATATGGAAAAGTACTTTTTACATCATGAAAGAATTGCAATCTGAGAATTTTAATTTTGCTGACATTGTGAGGTGAATATCCTCCAAGCCAAGTCATTATGGCCTCATTGCAGTCCAATGCCAATTTCTCTAAGTTGGGGATTGCCTAAGAAACCCATTAAAGGAAAGTAAATCTAAATATTTGTGTATATCTTAGATTAGGAATAAATTAAAGAAAAGAAAAAACAAAGGAATCAGTTAGCAAAACATTGGACAATTGAATAACCAGATTTATATAACTCAATAACCTCGAATTAAAAAAAAAAAAAAAAAAACTAAATAACCAGATAAAGTGCTTCAGCGGGACTAACTGTCCAATAGTTTTTTGTTCATATCAACTGTTGTCCAAACTAAAAATGTTCACTTCCCTATGATTATTTATATAATCTATTTCCTACCATTCTGTAGTATATCTGCCAGGATAAAAGCTATTGAGTTGTGGTAGATCCCAAAGTCGCAAGAAGGTCACCTCAGGGAAAACGAAACTGATGGATGCATCATTCCGTCTTCCCTTGCAGCAATATGCTCAAGCCCAGCACAATACGATATCATTAGCACTTTAAGTTGCACAAGAGCTTTGGCAACAGAGGCTGTAAAGAGATATTTCAGGCTTTCACATTGGTAAGCATTTATCACAGAGAGGCTTTGAAAATCAACAATGCCTTGTGGATCTTTATTCCATAATTGCTTGAGATTCGGTAGGGAAGTCAAAATCAATTTTCTCAAGCAGGACTTGGGTACAGTAAGTCTCTGATCTTCGACGGTTCATCCCTCCAAATGAAACACTACTTCAAGAGAATTACAAGATTTCAGCACCAGCTCTTCCAAGTTGTTTAACAACTTCAATAAAGAAAATGGAAGTACTTTAGAAAACCCTTCACAGTGTGCTACCCGGGTCTGTTTGGGAGTTTTTTTGGAGAGGAGGGGAGAGAGAGGAGAGGAAAGGGAGGGGAAGGAAGGGGAAGGAAGGGAAAGAAAAGGGAGAGATTTTTCTCTTATTTGTTTGGATGATAAAATGAGCAAAAGGAAAAACCTATTGTAAAGTATTTTTACTAATTTATCCTTTGTTATTAAAATAGACATATTTAATATAAAATTAAATAATATAATACACTTATTTATCTTTTTCTCTAAACTAATTAATTAATAAAACTAGAAAATTAAATTAATCAACAAATCAATGATAAATCATATTAACATGTTATAAAATAATGATTAAGCATAACATTAAAAGTTCAAATTGAGGCAATTTGATAACAAGAATAACATATATAAAAAACTATTTATAGGTAACAAAACTAAATAGCAAAAAGTCTAATTCAATTAACATCCTATGCAAAAGTAAATGAGAAACACAAAATAAGACAAAGTACATGTAAACAGTCTCTCAATATTAGTCCAGCTATTGAGATAAAATCATCAAAGATAAAAGCCTTGTGGGCTTACAAGCTTGTGTAGTTCAAATAAAAGATCTAACAGACAGGTAACAGAGTAAAATGCATAATAATCTCAATATATAAGCCTCCTATATGTGTAGAGATTTTCTGTTTTAGATAAGTTTCTTGACCAACGCCACCAACAAAACATAAGGATTTCTCTCAATATGAATTACCCTCTGGACCTTGTTGCTTTCACCCACCATGATTAGACTGCTCTTGCTTGATTATGATATCCTCCTAGCCCTGTCCAGGTGCCAAAAATTTCAGTTGGCATATCAACCAACAAAAGATATTTTTTGGAGGAAAAATAACAACAAAAAAAATAGTGTGCAAAATACCAGATTTTCATCTAAAGTGGCCGTATTCAAATAGAAACATACATGATAAAAAATCTACCCATTACAAACCAAAAACAATTTAAATGTCAGAACAAATAGCAATCACTAGAAATTGACATATGCAAACTATAATATTTTTTCCCATGATTAGGCCGAGAGTTTCTTCACAAGATGAACTAAGACAATAATGATGATCAAACACAAATGTAAATAACTACTGCCAACAACTCAAGAAAGCCTATCAAACTTAAAATGAATATAAACCATCAAGATTACAAAGAGACCTTGCAGGGAATCAAATATTCCCAATTAATAACTTTGTTCCTTTCCAAGACCCCTGAGTTGATAGGAAGTATACTACATTCTATCATTAAAACCAAAACATGTGGAAACCAAAGCAGCTATGACATCAAGCTCCCTATCAAGTTTCATATAAAAAAACAAAAACAAAAATCCGAATTAAGTTAATCAAAATAAATAAAAGAATTAATACTCTATCCTGATTTAGAAGTACAAACAACGGAAACCTCTCAAATAAAACCATTGCACAAGTAAGTAATCAAAGCAAGACAGATTCTAAATCCATCTAAAAGAAATCATATGAACCATCTTAAGGTATCTAAAAAAGTCTTCATAAAAACAAACCAGAGCTCAACCTCCAGCAATTTCTCAAACAATAAAAGAATTCAAACATTATCACAAGTTAAAACTCATTTGCATAAACATAAGACAGCGCATAATTTCAAGCCAGTTAATTTTGGTCCCACCCACCACATAAATTGCATCAAAGACACAAACCCTTTCCATAGGTACCACAAACTAATCATATGTAACCAGCAGAATTCATCTCCTACAAACTTTCTACCAACTAATCAGTAAAAGCAACAACAAAATGAAACAAGATAAATTGCAATATAAATGTTAGGTTTAAAAGTTAATCCAATTTAATTTTGATTCCTGTTGTATAAGAGCAATCCAAGACTGAAGTTCATGGGTCCAATCAAGCTGAATTGGTCCAGATCCAAAGCAAATAACAGTTGTTGTATAAGAGCAATAGTCAAATTGCAAAAAGATTATAAGAAAATGCTGGGTCAAAGGGACTGCTTTAAAAGTTGAATCAGAAAGACCCAAAAGCTAACTCAGTCTCAAACCAACATCAAAAGGTTCAAAAATTACAACCATTAGAGCAGTGACGACCCAAGCACAAATCTACACATTTCATTTTGGGTAGAAGAGTCCATCCATGATTGCAAAGCATAAAAGAGAGAGAATATTAATAGAATAGTCAGTGCTGCAAACTCTAGCCCTGGGATTCTATCTAAAAGAAGTAAAAGGACTGAAAGAAATGTAGTCCCTCAGCTGAATTACTAATATTCAGTTAGCAAATGTAGAATCTAAACTTGCAATTTTACACGGAACAGAGACACAAGGCTTATAGCATGTACCCCTACCTGTTATTGAACTCTGTAACATTCACTGGGAATTTAATGTGGGGATGATAGACTTGATACAAAAGAAAAGCACCCTACAATTGTTTTAGAAATGCATGACAATGAAATTTTCCATAATGATTCTAAATGAAATATACTATACAATTGTCTCTACCTCTAGGAAGACCTTAAACTCATACAGAGAACCCAATTCAAAGATTGATTTAACACCAAAATACACATAAATTGAGCTTTAAAATTGAGCTTTAAAATGCATAATATTGGGCTCCTTCACCAATTTACTAGCCCCACATATAAAGTAACCCTGCATTTCATAATAATAACTGAGGATTAGTCAAGAAGAAGCAAATTCACCCCCTTCAATGCCCCAATACCTTCACCCCATAAGCATAACCAAAAATTAGTCTTCAAAAATAAATTTTAGAAAAATATATACACAGGAAAAGAAGGAAATTTACCAACGAAAGGGTCAAACCAGGATTTTTAAGGTTATCTGTCTATTTATCCCACTATTATAGATGACAATGTTTCATGAAAAATCAAAAACAGTACAAAAAGCGTGCAGAGACTGTAAAATTCTCCCAATGAAGCAGTAATCGAAGGAGGAAATGACATAAATTGAAACATGGGATAGAAGCGAATGAATAAACAAAGTAACAAGGAGTGCTAACAGATTCGACGAGAAGCGATTAAGCGTAGAAAATATAGGATCTCACCTGATTTTCAGAGCAGAAGCAGAAAGAGCATGGGAGTGAATCAACTCGCTTCTCGGAAGTGGATTGCAATGGCAGTCTGTGACGACAGCGTGGAGGTTGGGTTTGTGGAGAGAAGGGACGGTAGCCAAGAGAGAGATGGAGAGAAGAGAGGGTATCGCGACTGTGTAGGATATGGGTCAGTAATTTTTAAAAAGGGAAAGGGGTATAATGGTCATTACAGCACATTTCCAATCCAAGCCCCCGAATTCGGAGGAATAGGAATACTGAGGAAAAAAAGAGTGTGGGGGTTACACTTTGTCCCCTTATCTCCTTTCCTTTTTTAAGTTGAATCTTCCAAACAAAGAAGAGAGGAGATTTATTCCTCTCCTCTCCTCTCNTCGCGACTGTGTAGGATATGGGTCAGTAATTTTTAAAAAGGGAAAGGGGTATAATGGTCATTACAGCACCTTTCCAGTCCAAGCCCCCGAATTCGGAGGAATAGGAATATTGAGGAAAAAAAGAGTGTGGGGGTTACACTTTGTCCCCTTATCTCCTTTCCTTTTTTAAGTTGAATCTTCCAAACAAAGAAGAGAGGAGATTTATTCCTCTCCTCTCCTCTCATCTCCTCTCCAACCCGAATTCGGAGGAATAGGAATATTGAGGAAAAAAAGAGTGTGGGGGTTACACTTTGTCCCCTTATCTCCTTTCCTTTTTTAAGTTGAATCTTCCAAACAAAGAAGAGAGGAGATTTATTCCTCTCCTCTCCTTTCATCTCCTCTCCAATAAAACTCCCAAACAGACTAGAGTTTTCAAATTGCAAAGCGACCCATCAAGATCTTGACTGTGCCCATTTCGTTTTCCTGTGCGACCAGATACATTCAATTTAATAACTACATGTATAGTTACATGAAGGAGCAAGAAAAAAAAATTCACAATGTGATTTGTAAAAAGTAAGAGAAGACAGACAAGAATCTATCTCTTTGCTGAAAGAAGAATGGATATTATCTTCTACCATTATTATCTCTGCCATCATGGAACATTTCTTTATTACAAGCTTTTTGAGTTTGCCGAGGCCTTTCGCTACAGATAATGGAAACAAATATTTTAGCCTTTCACATCGTTCAACATGCATCGCCATCAAATTTGGAAAGCTAAACACTCCACCATGTGTTTCACTAGCATTTACTCCTTGGAGATCGAAGATCTGTGCTAGAGATTTACAGTCAATAATGGACAAGAGTACAGGGCAGTTTCTGATCTCAATTTTCTTAAGTTTGCCAAAGGAATTTAGAGCAAGTTGTTGCTGCCAATGGCATATTGTGTTCAACTTATCCAAGTCGGTAATGATCATCTTCTCCAAATTGGGAAACACAACCTACAAAGCATGATCCATGTAGTCAAAGCTAAGTCAAAAACATTTTCAAAGAGCTACAACTCATAAATAAAGTTTTTTATTTTTTCGTCTAGTTTGACTAAAGAACAATTAAAGGTCAATTCTGTAAAAGATTGTTCAGATGAGTGAATTCTTATTAATTTGGCCTAAACAACTCAAAGATTGAAATGGATAACATACAAATACAGTTAATATGACTCACCTAAAAATGGTCATACTATTATAACAAGAGAAATGCTATTTGTTAATTAGGAAATTTTCGACACTATCACCCTACCCAAACTTGTAAGGTTTCTGAGTTCATATGCTTAATTAGCCAATAATAAAGATATAATTAATATTGTTCATTAAAGTAAGGCAGATAAAATATTTATATTACAATGCATATTTACAACTCACATATGAAAAAAGAGCATATATTTAAGCCACTAATAATACCACCACCAAAAATAGGCACACTAGGATTTTATCCTAGGTCCTAAGAACTTCTCCAACCTTAAAGGCTAGGTACATGACTTTTTGAGCTATTACTTGAAGTCAACGTTGTTTATATGTCTCACCTAAAAATTTATCTTACAATTATAACAAGAGAGATGCTATTTGTTAAACACACTCTTTAAGGTTTCAGATCATTAATTTAATTAATTAGCAAACAAAAAGATATAGTTAATATAGTTAATTAGCAAACAAACGTAATCTTTGGTAAATATATTTAAAAAGCTTCTTCTAAAAGAAGTTACTTGCCGGGTAAATATATATTAAAACCACTCTAGTAAACCCAAAAATAAAAATAAAAAATCACTTTAGAGTTAAAAATATATATAGCTGTAAAAATAGTCTCAAGTTTGATCCATTCGATATTAATTCGTTATATCAAACCTAAGGTCTGATCCAGGGGATTCTCTATCAAAAGAAAAGGAAACGAATTTGTGTAATGATATATGTTTATCAAACCTATGTAAGGAATGGGAAAAATTATGTTCATGGTGATAAAAATAGTCATTCCATTCTAATTAATACAATTATCATTCTTATTCTAATTCTATTTTTTCAGAAGACTCTAAAAATATTGTTCATTAAAGTAAGAGAGATAAAGACAATTATTATGGTCCAACTAAAAATGTATCTTAAAATTATAACAAGACAGATGCTACTTCTTAAACACACTCTTAAGATTTCAGAGTTAATGTAGTTAATTAGCAGACAAAAAGATAGAGTGAATATAGTTCATTAAAAATCTAAAGTTATTTCAAACGTAATTTTTGGTAAATATATGTAAAAATCATCTTCTAAAAGCGGTTACTTCCTCAGTAAATATATATATATATATATATATATATATATATATATTAAAATCACTTTAGTAAAGGCAACAAAAGAAATCACTTTAGTGTCAGAAATATATATAGCTGTAAAAATAGTCTTAACTTTGATCCATTGGATATTAATTCGGTATAACAAACCTAAGGTTCGATCATTATACCCCAAAAAACAAAACAAAAAACCTAAGGTTCGATCAAGTAAATTCTCTATCTAAAGAAATGGAAACAGAATTGTGTTATGATACATGCACATCAAACCTGAGTAAGGAATGGGAAAAAAAAATATGTTCACTCAATTCGGTAATAAAATTAAGCAATTCATTCTAACTCATACATTATCATTCCTATTCTAATTCTAATTTTCCAAAAGATTCTACATATATTAAAAATAGGTTCAACTGAATATGATACATAACTATTTTGGCTGTGAATATGAGGGGATGAGGACTCAAATCAAAAACCTCAACTTTTTAGAGAGATCTCTTGACAAATTTCAGTGTGTGCTTATATAAGATAAATATTAATAACTTCAATAAAGAAAATGGAAGTACTTTAGAAAACCCTTCACAGTTTGCTACCCTTAAGCTTCCAAATTGCAAAGTGAACCCTCATGATCTTGGCTATGCCATATTTCTATTTCCTGTGGGATCATATACATTTAATGTAATAACTACATGTATAGGTACATGAAGGAGCAAATAAAAAAATTTCACAATCTGATTTGTAATAGGTAAGAGAAGACTGAAAAGAATCCACCTCTTTGCTCAAAGATGGATGGATATTATCTTCTACCATTATTATCTCTTCCATCATGGAACATAAAGCTTTTTAAGTTTGCCAAGACTTTTCGCTACAGATGCTGGAAATAAATATTTTAGCCTTTCACATCCTTTAACATGCATATCTTCCAAATTTGGAAAGTTAAACATTTCTGTAGCCTGCTGCTGCTTTACTACAACTGGGAGACCACTAGTCCCACCATGTGTTTCTCTAGCATTTACTCCTTGGAGATCGAATATCTGTTCTAGAAATTTACAGTTTCTGATCTCAATTTCTTTAAGTCTGCCAAAGGAATTTGGAGCAAGTTGTTGCTGACAACGCCATATCGTATTCAACTTATCCAAGTCGGTAATGATCATCTCCTCCAAATTGGGAAACAGAACCTATAAAGCATGATCCATGTAGTCATTTTATTCTATTCGGTGATAAAAAAAAAAAAAAAAAAANAAAAAAAAAAAATCATTTTACTCATACAATTATCATTTCCATTCTAATTCTAATTTTTCAAAAGATTCTACATATATAAAACTTAAGTTCAACTGAGTGATACATAACTATTTGGACTAAAAAACTCGTAAAACTTGATATCAATAAGATATAAATACAGTTTTTTTTTTTTTTGTCATTAGATAGATATAATTGATTTTCTAGATGGGGGAATGTGGGGATGAGGATTTAAACCAAGAAAATCAACTTTCTTAGGAGATCTATAGATTAATTATACTGTGTGTATGCTTCTGTAAAATAAATAATTAAGATAATTCACCTGCAAATATATCATAATATGATAATGGGAGAGATGCTATTTGCTGCTGAAGTTTCAACTGAATTAGCTGAACTTATCAATTTCACTTTTTAAAACACATTATGGTATGGTATAGCCAGAACATTCAAGAAAAATTCAATTGAAATTTCCATCAAATATACTTTTTTAGAATTATCAAGTTTATAGAATTCAATTCAAAGGTTATCAAAGGAGGCAAAAAAAAAAAAATTAATTTAAATATTGTTGTACTTAATAATTTATTTTGAAATTTAATTTTTATGATTGAAAGCAGAATAGTAATTGAAAATAAAATCCAAGCTGAATTCAACATAATTTACTACAAAAGTAGAAGCACAGTAACAAATAAAATATGTATTTAATATGTATTACCTTTCGCCAAAAGGAGTAGGAATATTGTCTTCAGTCATTATTATCTCTTCCATCATGGAACATTCCTTAATTACAAGGTTTCGGAGTTTGTCAAGACTTTTTGCCAATGATGGTGAAAAAAAAAATGGTAGCCATTCACATCCAACATAGATTTCCTGCAAATTTGGACAGCTGAACAATACACTAGGCGAACCAAGTGTGTCTCCAGAAATCTGTTCTCGATATTTACAATTGGTAATCATCAACGTCTCAAGACTCTGAATTGTGCTCTTTATGTGACATGGAAAAATGAATTCTGGGCAGTTGCGAGTCTCAATCTTCCTTAGTTTACCAAAGGAAGTTGGAGAAAGTAGTTGCTGCCAATGACATATTGTATTCAACTTATCCACATCAATGATAATCAATTCCTCCAAGTTAGGGAACATAACCTACAACAGAAGGTCTACGTAGTCAAAGCAAAATGGAAACAATTTTTAAATAGTTTGGAGTCATAAAGAGATATGTTTGATTTAGAAAAGAAAACTAATAATAGCTTATGACCTGCCGAGGCTCTCCAAATTAGTGAAAGTTTAAAGTCGGTTTACCAAATCTACTTGTAGCATAAGGCAACACCAAGTCGAACCAAATGATTACTCTAATTAGTGAATTAGATTTAGGACCATATAAACAGGGGGTTTTATTTGTATAAGTGATCAACAGAAAGTGATTTAAAAGTAGTAAACCTTAAGGAAAACAATCAATCCAAGTCTAACTAATTTTGATTTTAATCCATCCTTGATTTCAAAGAATCCATTCAATTATTAACCTAGTTCTTGGCCTTAGAACACGTCAAGAAGCCTCTCACTGCTCTATGGATGTCCACTGGTTAAGCAACCAGAATTTGGATCAACTAAGACTAAGCACTCATTCAAATCAAGTTTTACCTAAGTCCAGAATCCAGCCAAGGGTAAACAATCAGTCCAAAAGCTTAGAAACATTGATTAACCTTTAATTTCCTTTTTTATCACATGCAATTAAGCAATCAACACATGAAAATCCAAATCCGAATTTAAGTAATTCAAATAGAATATTTCAGAGGAAGGAAAGCAGTAGATTAACCACTAAATGAATAATAATCAAAACATAATCTCAGAATTAATAATCAGAACAGCCAAAACCTGAATTGATTTGAGTATTCAGCCCTCCATCAACAAGAGGAACAAAGTTTACAAAGAACTTAGAGAGAAAACTTAGAGACTAAGAAAACAATAAAAGCTGTCTACAAAATATCTTACAAAATATCCTAATTAATTTTGGCTGCCTCTTTCTGAGCATATAAACCTCCAAAAATACATGCACACCCACACTTATTCCCATGGGCCTTAGCTTCCATTGGGCTGTGGTTTGGGCTCAATTGGACTTGTAATGAGGAAGTTAGGCCCATTTAAGTGTCAATAGGTCCCTGGAACCTTCAGCCAACTTTGATAGACAATAAGACTATCTAAACGACACAATTCAGTGAACTGGTCTTCATAACAATTGAATCTCTGTGTCTTAGCTTTCTAATGGGACCAGTTTAAAGTCTATACCACGCCTACACCTCAAGTTATGGATCACTGCATGCGGGTCAGGATCCTGCGATAGCATCTATTCTCTGGTTTCCAGGCTGCATATGACCAGCTAGACATTCAAATTAGACTTGGGGCTCTGAATCAAAGTTGTAGAGATTTCTCTTAGCTTTCCTACAAGGTAAGATTCAAAATTATTAGATATCCAAACTTAAGTTATGCATGAAACACAGAGACAACATAAAATGTCCAGTATTGCTAAAAAATATAATTAGGCACAATTGGATCCAAAGTCATGAAATGTGGTCTAAGCCCACTCAATTCAGCCCAAAAGAGGTTTAAAAGACTAAATATGAGGGTTAACTACTGTATAAAAAGTATGTTCATCAATAGCCTCACCTTTTATATGCATGAACAAGCTTTAAAGTAATGATTATCGTTATTTTCCACTTTGATTCATCTTATGGAAAACAGTAAAGGGAGAAACCCAAGTAATATCGAAGTATACGTACAGAAGCAAATAAAATCATTTCCCAGCATATATGATATGTAAAAGTATGAGGAGAAAGATAAAAATCTACCTCATCGCTGGAAGAAGGATTGGTATTGTCTTCTCTTATGATTATCTCTTCCATCATGAGACACTTCTTTATTTTGAGCTTTTGGAGTTTGCTAAGATTTTTTGCCACAGATGCTGGAAACAAATATTTTAGCATTTCACATCTTTTGACACTCATGTGTTGCAACTCGGAAAGCATAACATTCCTGGTAGACCACTATTCCCACCTTGAAGATCAAATACCTGTTCCAGAGATTTACAATCAGTAATCAACAATGTCTCCAGACTCTGAAATCTGCTCCCTATGTGACTGATGCAACTAAGAAACTAAGAGTAAGAACTGGTTTATTTGATTGATAGCAACACCAACGTCGTTGCTGTTTATATAGGGATACAGTACTACCGCCAAGGCTATCTGATAGAGATAGCTACCTAGCATATCCTAACTAACTAAGATAAATACTACTATTGATAAAGCATATAAATATAGCAGCAAGAGTCCTCCTTCTTCATGTAGCATAGAGTCCCACTGCATGCAACCTTGCTCACGCATAATGTGGGTTGGGTTTAGGAACTCGGGTACTGACTCATGTGGTGTTGACTCAGTCACTGACTCGGCTATTGACTCGATTGCCCCACGTATCAGTGACATGGAAAAATGGTCATGAGTTCCGAACAATTTTTAATCTCAAGCTTTCTAAGTTTGTCAAACGACTTTGGACGAAGTTGTTGCTGCCAGTGCCATATTGTATTGATCAACTTAAGTACATATCTGATAGTCATCTCCTCCAACCTTGGGAACATAACCTACAAAACATAATCCACAAGCACTCAAGGAAAAATCGGAAACATTTTTGAAACAACTACAACTTAATAATTAAAAATATATTTTTCATTATTTCAATCTGTGGCTTATCTTTATTTTGATAAAAGACAAATGTTTCTTAATTGTTTCTTTCTTTTCTTTTTTGTCTCCCCTTATATCTTTGTATATGTTTTTACAGAGAATTGTCTAAATAAAATTGAAGGTTGTATTGAAATGAAGGGAGTTCTTGTACTTCAGGTTTGAATATGAGGTTTGAATATGAGGTTTGAATTCATTAAGATGAAAAGTGAATTCCTATCACTAGAAATGTAAACACAAAATAAACTCACATTACATACATACGCAATATTATTTTATTTTTCAGCTTACTATTTAGGAATAAAATTGATAAGTTATTTCCCTATGAAAGGCAAAAAATAGAGGAACAAGAAAAGACAATAGGATGAATAATAGATGTAAAGGATTCTACAAGTTCTTTTTTTTTTTTTTTTTTTTTTTCTTTNTCTTTTTTTTTTTCTTTTTTCTTTAACGGGTAGAGGGGAAGGGGGGGAAGATAACAAAACAACATCAATGATATCTTCATCTTCCGTTTGGCACTAGTATTGACTTTTAATGTTAATTTTAACAATTATTGTGAAACCAATATTTCGTAAAAATATTCAAAATTCTGCTTCTAAATAAGTACTAGGAATATTTATCAAATAAATAATTTTTCCAAAAGAAAAAAAGGATTTAAATAAATAGCCAAGGTATCAAATATCACATATATATTAATTATTATAAAAATAAAAAATGTTACTTATACACCTCAGTTTTATATTATATTGAGCAGAAATTGAATCTGGGCTATCCATAAAAAAAAAAAAAATTAAATAAGTCCAGTTAAAATTGTAAGGTAGTTAACAAATATAGTACCATATGGTATAGAATTGAAGTATATGAGTACCACAACTCAAATCAAATATATGATAATTAAATCAAATGAAAAATATAAAAATAAAATTTAAATAATAATAATATCTCAAAAAAAATACAAAAAATAATATGATATAGTTCTAAAGAAAAAAAAAATTATTTTTATGAAATAAATCAATCCAAAAAAATTAATGACCACTCACTCTCAATCTCTCTCACTTAATTCTGGTTTAGGGAAGAACACAAACCTTGTCATTGAAAAATGAGATGTGAGTGCAAGGAATATTGTCCCCTGTAACTATTATGGGATCCATATCAGTTGAGAACTGCTTTTGTTGAGCACAAGAATTTGTCTCATCTTCATAACAGAAACTAACTAGTTCAGGTAGCGATTCTAATGTTAAGGAACGCAGTTCAGGAAAATGGAGCACTTTTTCATCATCCGAAACTACTTCCTCCGTAGCAGTGAAAACTGAGAAGAGGCTCTTCATTTTACGACAATCAACTACCAAGATCTTTTTTAGTATGGAGAAGGATTCTTCTGCAAGAGGACCATTCCATAATTTTTTCAAGTTCTTCGCCGATTCGATGTGCAACAACTCCAAGTTGGGGAACATATCAATAGCACGGCTCGGCCCTGATGACTCAACTACGGTTTGAATTTAGTTGCGGCATACCTTCTTCATTTATTCCCGGAACAACATTTTCAGCACCTTTCGAATGGAACAAGCGTAAATACTCGACACTGTCCAGCAACCTTTTGACATCGTGCCATAAGTGAATGCGGGTACTGAGATTGAGTTCCAAGTCCCTTGATGTATCAACAGACCACGTATAGCGGAAATTTCCTATGGTTACATTGTACCTTTGTAACCTCTGAAGGACAAGGTCCTTTGGAACCATTTTTTCATCACGAATACATACTTCTAAAGTGGTCAACCGAGGCAAATCATTTAGCTCAGCAAGACTAGCATTACATTGCTGGTTGTTTGAATCATCAACATACCACTGAATAGGCCTTGGAGGTACAGCTACCCTAATTTTCTCAAGCTTGATAAGACACTTGGTGGGATCAATTCAAGTCTGTAACAGCCCATCAAGTCTAGTAATTGCAGCTGAGTCAATTGCCCTAGCTCTTGGGGCAACTGCATAATCTTAGAGAACCTAAGAGTGAGAACTTTTAAACCCTTCAACTCTCCAATTTTTGCGATGTCTTCCAAAACATTTGAATCAAGATGCAAGGTGTAGAGGTTGCTTAAGAGACTGATAAATGAAGGCAAGGAATCAAATCACTCTCCAGTCAAATTCAATACTCTCAGACGATACATTCCTTTAAAAAAAATTCTTTGGCAGTTTCAAAGGAGAGTATTCATTGTTTTGATGAAAAAGAGGTTTGGACCGTGTAGCCCTTCAGGAAGCTCATCAATCTCAGTTCCATGTAAAATAATTGTTCTGCAATTCTCCAATTGATTTTTTTCAGGCCATTCTTCTAATTTTTTATGTCTTTTCATGAAGAGATGTTGATGCTTAGATGCTACGATTATGGCAACATCTTGGACAACATCATGCATTACAAAACTCTCTCTAAAAGAAGAATCTTGTAATAGACATATGTCTTTCAATTTTCGAATGCATGTATCAAAGCTATTTCGAGCATCTTCCATGTTATAAATGTTTTTAAACAAACCCAGGCCAACAGAAATCTTGAACGAATCTGTAATCGAAGAATTGGATGCCATCTCACCACAAAGCAAGAAAATTGACTTAAGGAGTTCATTTTCTAAATTTTCATAACTCACTTCAATTGGTTTATAGATAGCACTCTCCATACCTGTAATATAAACTGGAGTAGGATCTCTTAATCGTCGTAAGACACCCTTTCACTCTGTTATGCTCTTTTTTTTCAATGAACTCGCAACCGTCACAATGGGAACTGGCAGCCCACCACACTCTTCAGCAACCTTAGTGGCTATTGACAATAATTCACCACTTACAGCAGATTCATCAAATTGGGCCTTATCGACAAATAACTTCCAAGCTTCATTTTCTGGCAAGACTTGTAACAAGAAATCTTTATGAGAATTCATTTTATCAGATAATACCTCTCGACTTCTAGAAGTAATTAAGATTTTCAAACCCTTATGCTGCTTTACAGAAGGGATGCCTATTTCATCGAACTTAAGCTCTGTCCAAAGATCATCCAATAGTACAAGAACTCTTTCCTCTTTCATAATTAACCTATCATGTAGACGATCACCTCTTACAAACATACTTTCCTCCTTAAATTCGATCGCTAACTTGGCAGCAATCTGTTCTTGGATTTCCTTAATCTCTGGGTTCTGTGTGACGAATGCCAAGACTACCACATCAAATAGCTTGTCATGTTGAGCTTTCTGAGTAACCTCTTTCACTAGAGTGGTCTTGCCTACACCGCCTAAACCATACAAACCGATCATGTGTAGATTAGGATCGTTCAGTGCCTCCATAATGTTCTCAAGTACTAAAACCCTCTATACAAATTGCTCCCCAACTATGGTTGAGGAAGACGCCCCTATCAAATTTCGAGCTTCTCTATAAGAAACCCGATCAAAATTTCACTTCATCTTGATTTCGACTATTTCCTCCTTCATCTTCTTTGATCGTCTACTCAGTTTATGCCTCAACAACAAATATGGAATGGATCTGCTAGAACAAACTGTCTTTGTGTGGCGTTCATCGTTATTGAGCTCATCCGCCTTTGGAACTTTCTCATCCACTTGTTTTAGCCAATCCAAAACATCACCTTCAACTAGTTCCCCATTCCTTTCAACAGCATCAATTTCGTGTTGCACACATTCTCTTGCACGCTGGAGTTCTGCAGCTTTCGTCTTCAGCTCCTTAACGTTACTGTGGTAGAAAATCACATAGCCCACCTGCTTTGCTTTCGGTGCCACAGTGTATTGTTAGCCTTACAATTTTGTAGTCTTGTTTTGATGATAACAAAATGTCTCTGTGCTACTAACCTATGTTACTTGTTTAAGTTCTTATTTAGAACAAGTTAGCAAGAAGCCTTAAGAACTAGTTCTGTCTATTCTTAAGAACTAGTTCTTGCATAAGTGATCTAGTTCTTCTAGAAAATAAATATCCAAGTCTGCTAGTGTGGACAAGCTTCTTGAAGACTCCAGTCCTTTCTAGACACCCCAAGAAATTGCCTTAGCCGTTGGTAGAGGAAATTTCCTCTTGTGGTAACCGTTGTAAGATCCATGTTTTAAGGGATATTTTTTTTGTTTATTCTTACAAAAGGACAAAAGGCATAGTGAATGGTGCACAATGGGACAACTGTCAAGGCCAATAGGCGGTTTCCAATGGTCTTTCACACGGTCCTTCACGTGCTCTCCATAGTCTATATCAAGTGAGTGAACCGAGGCTTCAATTGACAAAGAAGTGATAATGAAAAATTGAGAGAAGATAAAGGTTTCCTTGAGAGATTATTCTTTATCTTCTTCTCTCTTGTTTCTCTCTATAGTAAGAACTTACATTTTATTTTTTACTCTGTAAGAGAGTTTTTCAATGAGGTTATATTGACTATTTCTTTAATTCTCCCATAATAATTTTCTATGGTCTCAGATTCCTTCATTTTTAATATTTCTAATTCCCTTCTAAGATATTGAAATTTAATGGCTCGTACCTTTTCACTTCCTCAATTCTCCTCCTCCAAGATATCTCACGCCTTCTTTGCAGAGTCAACATTTGTGATCCGTGTAAAAATAGTGTCACACACTGCTTGCTAAATAACAAATAGAGCTTGCGCATCCTTCTATTGATTCTCCTCCAATTTTTTCTTCTCCACTTCGGACAGAGTAGAAATTTATCTTATGGGGTGTTAAACCCATTTTGAACAATATCCCACAATTTGTGTGAGATAAAATATGTTTTTCATTTTAGCTTCCAAAATCATAATTTTCACCAGTAAAAACTAGCAAAAGGACAGAGGAGAAATTGATTGTAGATGCAGCCATGGACTAGAGGAGAAATTTTTAGTATAGGAGAAATAGAAGGGTGAGTATAGGAAAGAGTTTTGGTGAATTAGCCTTCACGCCCAAATGGAAAGAAGTAGCTCTGATACCATTATTAGTTTATAGGAAGGATAATAGTAGTGGATGTGAATGTGTATGTGTGATTGGCAAAGGAGTGTGTTTATTAGGAAGTGATATGATAGTGACGTGAAAACTAGTTGAAAAGCTCAAAATTAATGGAGAAAAGTGATAATTACTCAAAGAAGTAGTTCAAGAAAATAGTTTAATAATTGAAAGAGGTACAAGGCTGAAGTCTCTTTCCTACAAGCTTACATCAACTACTAATGCCTATTTATAGGCTTCTCTTAACTGCCCAAGTATGGCGGTTTGTAGTAGATTTTTTTCTTTCCTTATTTCTAGGCTTTTCTGGTTTGGTTAGTGGCTTTTTATTCAGTTGTTTCTTCTCCTTAGGTCGGTTAGTAGCTGGTCTAGATTTTTCTAGTTTTACAAGTTGGTTTATAGCTGTTTTTTACGTTGTCTACTTCTAGTATTTTTTACTCCTTGAAGTCGGTGATGAAGTTGAAAGAAGAAGTTTCTGGTAAAGGCTAGAAAGGTGTGCTATTTTCAATAGGAAGAAATAATAAGACAAAAGGATAAATTGCAACAAATAAATTAGTCACAATTCGCATTACCTTCAAACACCAACGGAACAAACTCAGTTCTTCACTACTCTTTGAACTACACGGCAAGAATAGATGAGAGAAAGCCGCGGAGCTCAGGCAAAGGATGGTAATTGAAACAGGGCTCCTTCTCCTTTGACACCTTCTATGTTAATTTAACTACAACAGATAGTAAATCTAAAATGAAATCAGTTTTGCTTTTTATATATGAAAATGAAAATTAAAGATAGTGAACCAGCACAAAGCATGAATTCATAAACAAAAATCAGTCATGTTACCTTCAAATGACAGACACCAGTAGAGAAAATTTTTTTGTTCACTACTCTTAGAAGCACACGGCAAATTACACTAAAGTAGAAGATAGAACTTTTTTAGGGATTGTTTGAGATTTCAAGGAAAGAAAACACAGAGCAAAGCAAGTGTGATTCAATTGCAATAATTAAACAACTCAGCAGAAAGCTGAAAGCAGAGTGAGCTTGGAAAAATGCAGAACTTGTATAATATCAATATGTTCAACTTCCTTTATGAATATGATGGTTTCCTGGGGGGCGTTTTGTGAATGACATTGTCGTCTGCTTTTCCTTTTCCAATAAGAGTTGGGGAATCTCTGCTTGTGTACACTTGGAATGACTTTATTGCCAGCCAGAACACATTCATGGAGCCATTCCATTTTCCAATTCGATCCGATCCATTCGTTCGTAGAGCTATTTACTCGATCGCAGACATTTCTGGAACACCTTTAACAGAGGGACAAATAGTCAATTTTGAAAGAACTTATTGTCAACCTCTTTCATATATGAATCTATCTGATTCAGAAGGGAAGAACTTGCATCATGCCTCTTTACTTTTTCTAGTTGACGATGTCTGATCTAAACTAGTGATCTGGAGGTGAACAAGCTGGGTTGAATGTGTAATACCTACACAATAATAGTGGGTCAAAAGTCAAGTGGTGATACCCAAACTCCAATATCTAAGTTAGCATGGTCCGAACTAGATAGTGTATGAAATGCTGAAATGAAACAAAAATCCTTATACTTGTGGTATGAGATTATTTATAAGTAATAACTAAGAGATACGAAAGACATATAGAAATTTGATGATGTGAGCCTTTGGCTAAATAGGACCTGAATGCACTTAGGCTAAATATTGAGTATCTACACTAACAATTGAAAATTAATCTAAAAAAGTACACATCAAGACCAAGAAGCATGCGGTTCTAATTTAATGAAAAAAATCTAGAAGCACTATAAATGAAGTCAATGTCAGTGAAAGTAGTAAAAAATATTACACTATCATGCAACCACGATAGACGTAAGTGGAAAACAATGATAAAATATCATGCAATTATGTATTAAAAAATTAGAAAACTTTAGATGACTAGAGAATGGGTATGGCAGTGAAAGAAGTCTATATATAGACTTTATAAGCTGAATGTAAAGTGAGTTTCTCCTTATAGAGGGACTACATCCTCATATACTAGGGACCTCCCCCAAATGTATTAACACTTGTAAACTTTCTCAATATCAATGTAATTTCAATATAGTACTGCTGCCTCTTGCATGTCTAAAATTCTAACATTTCTTCAAAGCAATAAACCTTGTCTGTCCTTCACTCAACTCACTTTTTATTCCACTAAGTTTTGATTAGACTGACTTTAAAGTTTTATATAGAATTCAAATCTTGTATCCATCATGTCACCTTTCATTATAGAACTCACCTTTTTATTTTTTTAAAGTAGGAACTTAAATTAAATTAAAGCATAGAAACAGAGTTCACAACTATAGTTAGGTTTCATTACAGTCATCCAGAATTGAAGGAGATATATTTAAATTAATTATGTAATAGCAATCAACTAAATTATGTATCAAAATCTAAGTAAGAAAAAATATGATGACATTATTAAAATTAGCATTATTTCATTTAACACAATTTATAAAATATTATAACACCAAAAAAATTATAAAATATTACAGGTTTCAATAATAAAGGTTTAAACTTTAAACTCTTTTTTTTTTTTTTGAGAAAACGGGTTTAACTTTATCCATTGTCAATGTAAAATTGGTTTACACTATCATCTATGAAATAATGTCAAATCTTAAAATAAACTAAGATATTTTATCAAAAATAAATGGCTTTAACAATAATTTTTTTCTATATTGAATGACTGCTGTAATATATGCAAATAACTCATGCTTTTAAATAATAGATTAACGGACACATATTTTTTTTTCTGTTTAACTCAAGTTCGTGACTTAGGATCCATTGGAATCGATCTTAAAAGTGGTGCTTGTATTTTAGCTGAATAAACCAGCCACCAACAAGCCTCCCTTTTTATCAACAGTGTTCTTTTTCAGTTTGTCCTTGCAAAACAAATTGTACCCAAATCTTAGGTGTTAGTCTTGTGTCAATGCAAGAATTTTTCTAAATTGAGAGAGACTGAGCCAAGAGCCTCGGCACAACTATTATTCCCATTGAGCCAAAGGCAACCTATCTTTCATGTACTACCGGTTATGTATTTTTTTTTTTTTTTTGTTAAATGATGGCAAGGAGATTCGAACCCTTAACTTCCTGCATATTACCAAAACCCTTCATCACTAGACTACACCTAGTGGCTTACTACCATTTATGTATCTTACAGATAATTAATTGTTCTGGAATAGACTAATGACTCATTTTTTTTAGAGATATTTGCAACAATACTAATTTTTTACCGTGGGTCTCACCGAAACCCCTCAATTAGAGAGAGAGTAACGCTACTCCTATTAGTAAGGGTGGCTTAATGTTCACCTAATGTGAGACTTTGGTTAGTGTGGGGAATGACCCTCTTCTCCTGTATTTTAAATTGGAATTATGAAGACTTTAGAAAATTAGTGATATTTTCACATTTTCTTAGACTCATTTTTTACTTGCATATTTGATGGTATTTGAGCTTAACTAAATTTATTAAAATTTAAACGGAAGGTGCTATTATCTTTTTGTTCAAGTTAATTTTTTTTGTTTACATTATTTACATCTAAGAAATGTAACACTATCATTTCTTACACTCAAAGCCCTAAAGCTTGTCTTATCCTCTTTCCTTTTTACACCATTTTCATCCGTCTATCCTCTTCTCAACTCACTTTTTATTCCACTAAGTTTTAATTAGGCTGACTTTAACGTTTTATATATAATTAAAAGCTCACTTTTCCATCATACCATATTTCATTATACAACTTAGCTTTTTATTATATTAAAGCAGGAACTTAAATTAATTTTTTTGTTTTTTAGGTAAAAGTTTAGAATGAGAGGAAGCTACCAATTTTTAAGGTTAGGAGCATGTTACAAGCCTCAATGAGAATTTATAGTTATACTTACAGATTGTCAATCAAAGAAAACTACTTGCAATAAGATTTGAACCTAAGCTCTTATAAGCGAAGTACTTTGATCGTTATCAGCTGAACCATATTCTAAAACAGATGAGAGAAAGCCACAGAGCTCAAGCATAATTGAAACAGGGTTCCTTCTCCTTTGACACCTTCTATACTAATTTGCTTACAACAGATAGTAAATCTAAAATGAAGTCATTTTTTTTATATGAAATTAATGAAATCAGTTATATCAACTAAAAAATAGCAGGCAGGGAGAAACTAATCAAAGAATAAATTAAACCAGGATTTGGAACGAAAATCAAAGATAGTGAACCAGCACAAAGCATGAATTCATAAACAAAAATCAGTCATGTCACCTTCAAATGACAGACACCAGTAGAGCAAATTTTTTTGTTCACTACTCTTAGAAGCACACGGAAAATTACACTAAAGTAGAAGATAGAACTTTTTTTGGGATTGTTTGAGATTTCAAGGAAAGAAAACACAGAGCAAAGAAAGTGTGATTCAATTGCAATAATGAAACAACTCAGCAGAAATCTGAAAGCAGAGTGAGCTTGGAAAAATGCAGAACTTGTATAATATCAATATGTTCAACTTCCTTTATGAATAAGATGGTTTCCTGGGGGTCGTTTTGTGAATGACATTGTCGTTTGCTTTTCCTTCTCCATTATGAGTTAGGGAATCTCTGCTTGTATTCACTTGGAATGACTTTATTGCCAGCCAGTACACATCCATGGAGCCATGCCTCTTTACTTTTCCTAGCAATTGGAAATTAATCTAGAAAAGTACACGTCAAGACCAAGAAGCATGCGGTGCTAATTTAATGAAAAAAATCTCGAAGCACTATAAATGGAGTCAATGTCAGTGAAAGTAGTAAAAAATATCACACTATCATGCAACCAAATGTATGGCAGTGAAAGAATTAGAAAACAAGGATAAACAATCATGCAATTATGTATTAAAAAATTAGAAAACTCTAGATGACTAGAGAATGAGTATGACAGTGAAAGAAGTCTATAGTAGACTTTATAAGCTGAATGTAAAGTGAGTTTCTCCGTATAGAGGGACTACACCCTCATATACTAGGGAACTCCCCCAAATGTATTAACACTTATAAACTATGTCAATATTTATGTAATAGCAATCAACTAAATTATTTGTCAAAATCTAAGTAAGAAAAAATATAATGACATTATTAAAAGGCTTAATTGCAATTTTGGTCATTCTATTTTGATAAAACGAACAATTTAGTTCCCTATTTTAAAAATGAATTATTTGGTCCATCTATTTTCATAAAATGAGCAATTTTGGTCTCTCTGTTAATATATCGTTAAAAACTTAATAGAAAATATTGATGTGACATTTAAAAATTAATGTTGTATTACAAATTAACAATTTAAATGCATGTGATATGCACATGACTTTTTAAATACCAAAATAAACCCTTACAAGAAGAATAAGTAAGTTTTTTTTATTTATTTAATATATATATATAGAATGTATGGAGTGTTTAATTATATATATATATATATATATATATATATTGAAAAAAAGTAACCAAAAAAAAAATGTTTTTTAATGGATAACTTGTGAATGTATCCAACCCAAATCAAATCTAAGCATAACTGTTTTGGTTATCTTTAAATGGTAGCCAAGCAAACAATTTTTGCCGACAGTGTTAGAAATTATAATTCATGCTTGACATGGGGTTTTAGCTTTTTAGGCCTTTTTTTAAATTTTTTGTTTTGAATTTTGTTTTTTTTTCAATTGATTTGTTGTTTGGGAAAAGATTTGTCTCTTCAATCATTTTCTTTTTGTTTTAAATGCATATGCAGATTTTTAAGTAGTAATTTTAAGTTGAAGATTTTATATATATATATATATATATATATATATAATTACTAGTTAATATTGTTGTAAGGGTTAATTTTGATATTTAAAGAGTCGTGTATATGTCACATGCATTTAAATTGTTAATTTAAAATAAAAAATAATATTTTTTTAATATCACATCAATATTTTTCATTAAGTTTTTAACGGTATACTAACAGATAAACCAAATAATCCATTTTTAAAATAGGGGAACCAAATCGTTAGTTTTACCAAAACAATTATTTCATTTAACACAATTTATAAAATATTATAACTCCACAAAAAGGTATAAAGTATTATAGATTTCAATAATAAAGGTTTAAACTTTAAATTCGATCTATTGTCCATGTAAAATTCAAATTATATAACAATGCAGGTTTTCTTAAATAAAAATTCAAATCTCATTTAGAACAATTTCCATACATAATAAACAAATATAAAAGGAGACTATGAGAAAGTGAAGTTCCATAATTAGATTTTGCTAAATATATTTGATAACCCCCTAAAAAATATCTCAAATATTTAATTCCAAATTTTAACAATTTTTCTCTAAAGCTCATACTCCCTCAAGAAAATATCAGCCTATTATTTCATCATATAAAATACTATAGCATAATTTTATTATCTGATTTTCTAATCCTCACGTAGTATTTTAATGCCTCTACTCATTTTGGAAATATGGTTTTAAATACTTTCTGCAAAAAAAAAAAATTGCATTAATTGTCACCCTCTAAGGTGTGTTTTTAGATGGTGTATTTGTAGAGGGTAAAGTAATTTTTGGAGGTAATTAAAATGAAAATTTTGATATACTTTCTTTGTGTTATTAATTAATTGGAGAATTTTGAAAATCCTGAGGTAATTTTTTTAGTCATTTGGAGTAAAAAAATGTGTTATTTTAAATCCCACTAGAAGATGTAGAATTTGTAAAATCCCCCCAGGCTCGATCTTTCTCTGCCTCGACCACACAGAACATACAATAACCACACACACATCTAACTTGTTAATTACATTTCTACGAAAATGTAACCCAAACTATTTATCCAATTAATAAATAGTCAAGTTGTGTAAGGCTATAAGCACTAAGCACCAATTCTCTTCAAAGCTACACAAATATCTATTATACTACTTTGTGTGTTAGTTTATGATTTTTGCTTTGAAGGGTAAAACTTAGACTCTGTATTCATGTTTCTATTATTTAAAAAAAAAAAAAAAAGGCAACTCTTGGACTGAAAAAGCTGTAACCAAAATAAGGAATGGTTGCTTTTATCATTGGTCATTGAGCTATCATAGGGCTGTTGCCATTGTATTCATGTTGGATCACGCAAAAACAAAGCTATTTAAAGGGGTATAATAGTCATTGTCACAGATTTCCTCTCCAAACTCTCCAATTTGGAGGAACATGGAAATTGAACAAAAAAAGACTCCGGGAGTTACAACTAATCCACCAGTTTCCTTTCCTTTCTTAAGTTAAATCTCTCAAACAAGTGAGAGGGGAGTTTTATTCCTCTCCTCTCCTTTCCTTTTCCNGCTTTTATCATTGGTCATTGAGCTATCATAGGGCTGTTGCCATTGTGTTCATGTTGGATCACGCAAAAACAAAGCCATTTAAAGGGGTATAATAGTCATTGTCACAGATTTCCTCTCCAAACTCTCCAATTTAGAGGAACATGGAAATTGAACAAAAAAAGACTCCGGGAGTTACAACTAATCCACCAGTTTCCTTTCCTTTCTTAAGTTAAATCTCTCAAACAAGTGAGAGGGGAGTTTTATTCCTCTCCTCTCCTTTCCTTTTCCCCCAAAAGTAACTCCCAAACAGACACCTACTCTCTTTAGCTCCCAGACACTACGCTCAATCCCCATTCTTAATTTTCTTCATCACAGATGATTTATGCGCTCTATCATTTACAAAGCATAGACCCAACTTGAACTGGAGCTCACACAGCAAGTGAAAAGCCAAACCTGAAGATTAGAGATGGAGATGATGAGTGGAGATTCTTAGGACTTCAACAAATCTTCCATAAGTTTCTATTCAACCATAATCCCACACTAGCAGGGGAAGAACAAGTCAGTTTCAAACAGAGTAATAATTAGAAGATTATTATCAGATACACAGCTTTGTATTATACTGGTTTACTAATAGTCAAATAATTTATATGTGAAAGCATGCCAGACTAGTTTTTACAGGAAAAAGGGACAAACTGAGACAGTAAAAGGGTAAGCAACAAAGAACAGAAAAACTAAGACATTGCAATTGGCTTATAAGAATAGGGAAATTGATCTGAGAAGTGCCCAAATTTTTCTTAGCCTCAGCATAGGTTCCAAATATGATACATAGCTTCATTCATTGTCCCTTAAGACAACCACACATGGGCACCTAAAGCCAATTACACATTTCAGGGAAACTCAAGGATACATCAGATATTTTGTTGATCCTTTTATAATTAAGATAGCAAGGACAAAGCAAACTCATTGATAGACAACTCATTCAGGAATAATAAAGAGACAGAAACACAGGGTGTCTTTAGGGAATAATGAATAAGATTAGAGTATGTTTACCCTTCCATATCACAATAATAAGTCACACGAGCAGTTCTATAAGAATATAGAAAATATTATGTTTAGGAAGAAAATTCATATATGACATAAAACAGGACTCAATACTGGAACAAAAACAGTATTGAAGGAGTAGTAGAAGCCCTTCAGGTAGCCTAGACTAGCAGAAAGATACACATCCTGACACAATAAAAGAAACATTAAGAAAAATTAGCTGTTCAGTGTTTTCATGCCCTAGATATCCTGTTCTAAATAATTGACTGTAATCAAGATAGATGCCAGTAATAATTGACTTCATAATAATCTGGATCTTCCACCCTTCTTGAAAAATGGAATAGATAGCAACATATGCCATCTTGTCTTCTTTTGTTTATTTATTTTATGTTTCAAAATTTAAGTAGGATGCCACAATTAGGCCCAGCAGCAAACAGATGATCTGGCAAGAAGAACATAGATCCCAGATTGTATCAGATATATAATCCAGCAGATAGAAAGGCAGAATGTGAATTAGAACATCCTTCCTAAAGCATTGCCAGTGTTAGTAACAACAATTTCAACTTTCAACTTTCTATATCATCTAGCAACATCCATATCATGTTGTATCAATTCATATTGTTTAGTAATTTTCATTTCAAATAAGTAGCATGACCATGATACAAACACAAGACATCACCACAAACCAGATAGGGAAAAAAAAATGCAGAGGGATGGAATTATAGAAAACAAAAAAGTTCAAATAGCATGCCTATTTCTCTTGAAATGTGATGGGAAGTGTGAGATTCTCAAGGTGGATGAGACCAGTAATAAAGGTATATGATGTACCTGCTATAGTTTGTTTGCTTGTCTTTCGGTTCTACATCTGCAGACAAAATTAAAAAAGTTTCTCCCAAATGGAAGAAAGCACTATAGACTATAGTGTTTGATGATTTAAAAAAAATAAAATAAAAATAAAAAAAAGAACAACGGAGGGGAGACAGAGAGATATAAGAAGACATTTCACTCCAATAGTTCAGAGAAAATAAAGCAAGAAATCAAAAGTTGAGAGAAATAATTGGAGGTAAAGATTAAAAAAAAAAACGAATAAAAACCAACTCTAAGCACTATCTTTTCCAAACCAGTTTAAACATATTAATAACTAATTTCTAAAATTATAAATGACTACCAAATACATGCAAGTTTAAAGCTTATCTACTTTTTGAGTTTGGCCAAGACCCCCAAGTCCGAGCCTATATAATTTAAAGCAAATTCAAAGAGTGTCTTGTGCATGTAAATAGACCTTCTGCAAATGAACATCACTTTACAACATCATTTAATAAAGGAATACAATCCCAGTAAGAAGCAACATCATTTGTAGCAGGAACAATATAACAGAGAAAGGTAAACGACTGTCTCACCAAATTACATGTGAAAGAAGGAAGGGTCAAAACTACAAGATCTTAGATTTAACTGAAACTTCAAATTTAAGCTTGTTAAATTCACAACAACATTATCATATTTCCCTAATCAATTGAATAAGATGCTAATGCTTCTCAACTATACAAGGTGAAAAAGCAATGTGCCAACATCATTGAATATGCCAATTATACAAGCCAACAAAGCAATATGGCTCTCAATTTTACAAGGCGACAAAGCACCCAAAGGAGACAAATAACAAGCAAAACAAGGCATTGCAGCCTCTTGAAACAAAAGCAATAAAGTCATCACTTATAATCCATATCTCTGTCAGTAGAGCACAATATCATAGAACTATGAAATTAAATTAACTAGAATACTCAGTAAACTCAAAAGATAGATTAAACACTGATACTGCTCCCATAATTTAAATAAAGTAGAAGAACAGATACCCATGGATAAATAGCATTTTGCAAACAGCCTTCTACCTGCAGGGCAATCATATATACTAATGTAAGGATATATGTATCATCAGATGCAAGGGAGACCTACCTTATTATTCACATTGCAAAATTTCAGTGATAGATTCAGATTTCCATTTATAGCACATTATTTTGTCTCTTAAAGCCAGAAACAGAAACTCAAATCAGAAGAGTAATTAAGCTAAATCAATAAAAAAATAAATAAAATTAATAGGCATAAGTTTAAACCCAAACTCAAGATACTTTCAATCATTCTCAACCTAGAAAGAAAAATGAATTAGGACCACCTAAACTTCAAACAAAAGGGTTGAAAGTTAGAAAACTTACCCAGAAATTCTAAGAACTGTTGTGGTTGGATTGCAGCTGCTGGAGTCGGTGGGGGAGTAAGGTAGCAGCACAGTGGAGAGAAATTCGAAAAACTCCATCTGAATCTAGAGAGACTCCGACGGGACTTAAATTTAGATCTGGAGGACTTATATGTAATTTGTGACAATATAGGGTACGTTCTTCCATTCAGAGAATTGTCAACCAAAATGAATTCAATTCTGAGCAAATCCTACCACTTTTGCTAGAATTTGTAAATCAGAAAATATAATAGAAAGTATGATTTGCAAATGAATTGAATTCTTGAACAAAAATGTTCTGGAGAAACTAAGTTATAGAATTCATTTGCAAATTAATTCAATTCTAGAAACATAGGTGTTCGAAACACATAAGATTCTTGATATACAACAATAACAAAGTGGTTACAATGTTCAAAAAGAGGATATGCACAAGTAAGTTATTCAAGTTAGGATAGTCAGAGATTCTTGATATACACAGCTTCTGTGGATTGAGTAGTTCTATTTGATGATTAAGAAGCAACTACGTATGATTCTGATATTATCTAGAACTAAATATTTGAATACTCTTATTGTATTTGTCATCTGTCACCAAAATATGTTCTTCCAATCTAATAAACCGAAAGCTGAAATTCAAAACATAATGACCACCATTTGTTTGGTAACAAGAAACAACTTTATGAAAGGAAAGAGTGTACACATCAATCATACATCTGCGGGAAATAAAACATGTAATAAGAAAAACTGTGAGAACAAGACTCTACAAGCAGAAACACACAAATATACACCAATGCAAATCCAAAAACTTAAGCAATTAAGTCATGTGGCTGTCCCAGTTAGTAACTCATGCTTCCATGACCACTTTCTAAACACTCTGATTTCCTTTTCTTAATGCAAGCCACAGTTAGCATCAAACAAGGATCCTGCTTCCTGAGGTGACAAACTTGACCATAGGTGCATTGAGAGGATAGCAAAATGCACATAATGACCACTTGAGAGAACCAAATCCTCAAAAAATTGGTATATCTTGTGTATAGAGAGCAAGGGAGTTTTCATTCCCACTCTAGTTTCTTGATTTGTTCATAATATTGTGAGATCGTTTCCAACTTCTCTCAATTTCTTTTTCAAACATACTTAATTGCCACTGAAGACATAGTGAGCCTAAGTGTTAGACATACAACTAATGCAATCAAGGGTATAAATGTCAACACCAATAACTGGTTCAAGAGGCACGTGAGCTCCAAGTAGTAGAAGATAATAGGAAGTCTCTATTTTACCGATTTATATATTATTTGTGAACATGCAACTAAAAGTGAATCTCAACTGAAACATAAGGGACAAAAAATGTTTTTGATATATCCCATATCATCATAAATGTGACATTGACAGGAAATAAATTATAAATTCTTCATAATGACATTTTTAAGTTTAGAGCCTTTATTCTCCAATGGCAATTGGGAGAACTATAAGCAAACAATTTTGCCACCACTTTGGTCTCATCTCTTTATTATGAACGAAAGAAATATAACAGCTTTCTCTAATTTTCTACCACCAAAAATTCTTTTGACCAAACTGTTCAAAAAGGCTAGAGAACTTCTCAGTATTTCCCCCTCCATGAACACCACTTTAGTTTAAGCTGATACCACAATGGTGGTATTCCCAAAACCCCTTGGGTTAGCCTTGTATCAAATACATCAAATTGTGCCCGACTTAGGGAATCCAAGATAACCTGGGCTGGCACTGCTGGCAAAAGCACTGGAAGAGCCTCAGCAGGCACACTTTCAGCTAACTTCCGAGCCTTTTGTAAGTGTGCATTTGCTACCGATGCAATTTCAAAAACTGCATCACAAAGGCCCTCACGGGAATCCAAATGTATCTCTTCTCGACCTCCCTGCTTAACTAATAGCCCATGCTTGGATGCCACTTTAGTTGGTATGTAAGAAAAATGGTGGTTGCGACTAGCATGATATGGTAATGATTTAAGGAGCAAAAGAATGCCACTTGCCTTACCAATATGTGATGCTGCATGATCAGCTGCAGTGGACCTGATGCCACCTGCTTGAAGTGTCAAGTACAACATAGTTGATACTGTGTCCTCAGCATATTTCTCCAACTCCTCCACAGTACCTAGCGTGTCAGTAACCTCTCTTCTTGCATCATTGATCCTAGCTTCAACAGATCTTTTTAACCATATCTTACTTAATTTGGTCTCAGCTATCACGGATGAGAGAGCCTGTGCCGTTGGGTGTTCAATCAATTTATTGGCATAGATTTTGTCTATGGCTTCCTGCCACCATAAAAGCCGCATAAGACCAATCCTGGGATCAGAAGCCACATCCATAGCTCTAGCTGTTTCAACATTCAAGGCACGGAGTGCAAATGCAGCCTTCCGCAGAGCTGGAGGGAGTTCAAGAAGGCAAAGATAGTGATGATAATCATAGCTTCGCACTTGTTGCACACAATAGGAGAAAGCAGCTCGTAAGTTACTAGATGCAGAAGCACCATTCATTAAATCGTCACCTGGGTTCCTGCAGATACAAGCTACATTGATGACTACACTATAAATAAGCTAAAGTAAGAGACACAACACAGAAATAATATTGATGGTAAATTAAATATAAAGAGGAAACTGGTTCCTTCCATGATAAAACCATGTGCAGGATTTGTTTTTGATTGTCTCTAGAATTCAAGATAAGTTATATGGAGAACAAAAACACAGAAGGAAACAACCGCCTTTAGATTTGTTTAACTATCACTGGCTTTAATTAGCAGCAAGCACCAAAGCACAAGAGAGCACTATAAGCAGGAGTCTTTGTATGTATTGTGTTAAACCTCTACCTTTTTTTGGTGATAAAATAAGAATTTATTAGTGTGTGCAGACAGCCATTACAGGGCAAGAATGATACACTAAGCATGCAGATACACATTTGAGCAACCAGAAACCACTTCAACAAAAACAAAGAAGTCAAGTAGCAAAAACAGCTTATCATAAATACAGCCCCTTCTGTTTACAAAATAAACTTCTCTTCTCAGCCGAAAAGGTTACTACAAAGACAGCTTATACTAGTGCACATGAGAACTAAAAATAAGACTAAGAATTTCTAATGCACATCGAAACCCAAAAATGTAAATATCTTGTGGACATGGAAAAAGAATTTCACTTTTGCACTTATTCCGATATTCATATAACAGGAGTTTTTATTAGTGCCCTTAGTTCCTAAGCATGTTAAAAGAGATTTTCCATAATGCACTTGGTTTCTAGCATGTCACAATGAATTTTCCTAATGCAGACAACCTTTGAGAAGGAAAAAGAGCTTTTCTACCGCAAATAAAACTACTGATGCAAAAAGAATTGTTTTATAACATGTAAACAGACTTCTAAGAATGCAAACCCTTCTTAACAATGAAAAGAAAAAGTGCAAGAATGCAACAGGACTGCTAAACATATGAACGAATCTACTGAGAGTGCAAATGGAACTAAATATGTAAGAAACACTTTCCGAAAATGTAAACAAAGAATAAATATGCTAAAACATGACCCAAACAAAAGATTGGAAATGCTGTCCATCATATTTTTCAACCTTTATCCCTATTAAAAATCAAAACGGTTAACTAAAAGACTTTATTAATGCATGCCCCGATCAGGGACAAATTCACCCAAACGGCCTATGACTGAGTGATATCCTCAGGGCTTATGGTTCCATGTTCAAACCCAAAGCTGAAGTCAAAAGTACCCAAAAAAAAAAATCACCCTAACTCCATGGGATTCATTTTGGCATATGCTAACTTCAAATCACATCTATTGCGAAGCCAAGGACTCCTTATTACACTAAATAATCAACAAAAGAATCACATTATAAATGTTAGACGTGGACATCTAACAGCTAAACTCAATAGAAAGAAACCCATATAGATTTTATTTTATTGTTTTGCTATGTGCGAGGAGGGATGTGGGATTGAACTCACGACATGGGTGAACCAGGGTCAACCCACAATCAATTTAAACAAAGAACTAGGCAAGAACATACAATCCCACATCAAATCCCACAGAAAAATGTGCTCATTCCTATTAATCTGTCATGTGAAAAGGCACAGTATCGAAAATAAGAGGAAACCAAAGAATTCAATACATTCATTGATCAAATCAAGCAAATAAAATAGATAAATCAGAGATGTAAAGAGCTTTTAGTTATACCTTCGATTGATACCTCTAGTCAATTAGCGCAAACTCTGTGCTGAATTGGAAAGCTTCACAATTTGAACCCGAACAAAGGTGAAGTGGATCGTACTAAGTCTACTTTGTCTGAGCTTNATAATCAACAAAAGAATCATATTATAAATGTTAGACGTGGACATCTAACAGCTAAACTCAAAGAATTCAATACATTCATTGATCAAATCAAGCAAATAAAATAGATAAATCAGAGATGTAAAGAGCTTTTAGTTATACCTTCGATTGATACCTCTAGTCAATTAGCGCAAACTCTGTGCTGAATTGGAAAGCTTCACAATTTGAACCCGAACAAAGGTGAAGTGGATCGTACTAAGTCTACTTTGTCTGAGCTTCAACGATGGCTCCTCGAACTAGATTGAAGAACAAACGGTTCCAGGATGGGGCTTCGGTCCTGAGTTTTGGTTTCCTCGGAGTCAGCCCTCTGAAGTGGGTGTTGATGCTGGGTTGACGGCGGCGAGGCAATGAACTCCTACGAGTGGAGACTGGAGAGAACTCTAACGGGTGTCGGGTCCAAATGGAGTTTCAGGGTATCCAGCATGGGATTGAGAAAAATAGAAAAAATTTCTTCACCTTCTTTAGGAAAAAAAAAAAAATCTTTCAAAATCTGAACAAAAGCTTTATTTCACAGGAAATTTTTATATCATAGAAATATAGAATTATTGATTGGGTTGTAAATTTGCAAAAAAAAATTGACTCGTAGGTTTTTTGAAAAGTTGTGTGATAGAAAATTTTTATATCATAAAATTATTATTTGAGTCATAAAATTTGCAAAAAAGAAACTCATCAATTTTTTTACATATTAATTATAATTTAGTTTTATAGTATTATTTATGTGAATAATAAATTATTCAATTTATCAATGTCACGATTTTCATAAAATACGAATATATTATGACTATTGACTATATATTGCTTGAAAGATAATCAGAGTTGAAAGTATACCCAGGGGAAAATAATACTAAAGAATAACAATATAGATTAAAAGAATACATACTTATGCTACAGTGAATTTGTATTCACTTGGAATCAATCTTAGTCTTGAGGCCTTTATCTCACTTGTGATGATCATTGTTTGTGAGAAAATCATTCTCCCAAGTTAAAAAAATAAATTGTGACATAGTATATAGACTATAACCACATACTAGGTGAAAGATAACCATATTTAGTCCATAGGATACCCATATAGCTTTGAGAGAAGAAGAAATTAAGGATAATCACATAAGTAAAAAGGATACCCACTTCAGTTGGGTAGATTCAAGTAGAACCCATTCAATGATTTTGGTGTCGTTCTGAAGATCTCGAAAAATTGAGTCACTCAGTATGTGTCAAAACACACAGTTTCTTATAAAATACAAAAATTACACGATATAAGAAAACATGCTAGGAAATAACTTTTTTAAGTTTACTTTTGGACATGTTTTCTTATATTATGTTGTTTTTACATTTTATAAAAAAAAAATTGTATGTTCTATCATATTTTATATTATATCGTTGTTATATTTTATAAAAAAAAAATAAAAACAAATGGGCTGTTTGTTTACTTCTTCTGTTCTCAATTTTTTATTTTTTTTTAAAAAAACAAAGGATCTATTTGAAAGCGTCGGTTTTCATTTTTTAAGTTTTGAAAATTGGTGTATTTTAAATACAGGAAAACAGAAACCGATTTGAGATATTTTCAAGAATAGCTCTTTTCAAAACATTGTTTTCATCCTTACATTATTCAACTACCTTCTTTTCGTTCTATTTCCTTTATAATGGATTTCTTTTAAATCTTGTCACTTTTATAGCCAAGGAACTCATAGCTAGTAGTGAGTTCTCTTTCTAGTATAATCATCAGATCGTGGGACATTGATTTGGTTCCAATTTCGGCTAATTTTTGCAGCTATTTCTATTTAGCCCATTAAACCAATACCAACATCCAACAATAGCTTTTTTGTTGGGAAAAAGAAAAGATAAACCATGGAAAAGGGAGCTTTTATTAAAAAGAATTTTTATGTTGTATATTATAGTGGGGTCTAAAGTTTACACAACTTGATTTATATATTTTTTTTGTAACAAATATTTCATAAAAACTATTTTAATGATAATTTAGGAAACACGTGTCCTGGGCCTATGAGCGGCATTGTATTTTGGGCCAAGCCCAGTTCATCTTATTTTTAATCCAAATTATCCCTTTTTTCGTGTGTTTGGGAGTTTAAAATTAAGGAAAAGGAAATGAGAGGAGAAGAATAAAACTTCCATCTCTCTTGTTTAAAAGATTTAACTTAAAAAAAGAAATGAGACTTGTAAGTAAAATGCAACTCTCACACTCTTTTTTTGCTCCATTTTCGTGTTCCTCCAAATTGGAGGGTTTGTAGAGAAAATCTGTAAAAATAATTATTATACCCCTTTATTTTTTAAAATTTCCTCACTTATATCTCACACAAACCCCCGATATTTTCCTTTCTTCTCTCCACTTTTCTCTCGGCTACGCCTCCCTTCACTCCAGAAACAAACCTAACCTCGACGTCGTCAATCGCCGTCACCAATCACCGTCACTGATTATCATCACTGATCACCATCACCGATTGCTGTCACCAATTACTGTCACCCATTGCCTTCGCAATCCACTTCAAGGTAATCTTTCTTCTACCCTCAAACCCTTCTCCCCATATACATATTTTGAAACCCTCTTCCATTTAGAGGATGAAATCGGAATGTCTCTGAGTGGATTCCAACTCCTTTTCAACTGTGTATGGGATTCACTAAGTAGTGGGTTTCCTTTCCAACTCTTTGTCTAACAAGAGGGTGAAGATAGATGCCCCGTAGGAAAGTTAGGAGGTACAAGACCAATCAGGTTTATCTGCTAAAACTTTTTCTTGGCTATTGATTATTTGCTAACTCTAATTCACAAAAAAAATTCTTAATAATAGCTAGATTTCATTTTCCTCTAATTTTGACGGCTAATATATAGTTGCTCACAGCAGCTTGTAATTTTGTGTACAACAAAGGAATGTTTCAGCTTATATTCAATTCTACATTGCTGGCATTATATGTAGAGTTCCATTCTCTTTTGCCCTCCCCAGTATTTCATATTTCATATAATTCATTTATAACATGTATGATTGTATCCATGAAAGATCACAGAGTTGGAACTTTCTATAGCTTTTTGTGGACATGTGGCTTCTTTCTCGCTTCAAGTTCTTTCATTTTCACAAGACGTTATTGTTCACACTATGTTTGAATAATTGTGTATACACTAGCTGCCATCTTAAAATGTGAAATGGTATAATAGAGAGGATTTTATGTGGACTATATTTGCCAGTTTAAGAATTGTAAGCGTTAAGGAGTTTGTGGTATATCATGCATTAATTTGGCATGGGCTGGAAAGTAAGGATGGAAAGCAAAAACCTGCTCCTAGGTGATAAGGATGTTTCTCTATGGATGGAACTTGACCCTTTTTTCTTGTCTCTGTTTCGCCTTTTTCATGTTTTTGTTGCTTCCTTTGTTTCTTTGGATTTTTTTTTTTTTTTTAGAGGGATGGTAAGTTGGATTTATAGCTCATGTAGCTTAATTTTGTAAGCTAGTGATTTATGTGAAATCAGTGAAGATGCTAGTGCTCTACTTAGTATGCATGAAAGAAAATGAATGAATGAAAATTGACAAGGTATTTGAAATTTTGCACACACATTTAGCATTTTCTTATAAATAGATCAATGATTTCCAACATTTTTAAAGTAAAGCTACAATATTTACATCGTCATGCAAAGTAGTGAGTTTTTCTTGGATACTATTTACCCGAAGATGCCAGATATAAAATGTATATGCATTGTGGTTTTTGCTTGTCTAATATTCACCTTGGCCACCTTGTCAGATCCCATTTTGATATCAGTACTACTTGAATAAAATGAGTTATATAATACAATAAATGCTTGCATTTATTTATTTTTAATAAAGTTTGTCCTTGAAATGCTTATTTTGTTTGATCTTTTAGATGGATAATCAAGGAGATGAGAGAATTCTTGCACTGTTTAGATGGAGAGAAAGGCATCAAAGAGCTATTGTTCAAGTTGTATGCCTTATAGTTTATTGGTATTTAATTCGAAAGTGCTATAGGACTAGGCAGATTGATCGTAGTTTGAGTTTAGAGAAAGAAAAGGCACCAACAAACTAATGGCAGAAATATCTACTAATGAAAGAAGTCGCAATATAATAAGAATGGGGCCTAAAGCCATTTTAGATTTGTGTTCTAAGTTAGTAAGAGATGGTGGTCACCTACCAACACAACGGGCAACTGTAGAAGAATAAGTTGCCAAAACACTTTACATTTTGACACATAATGTCATAAATCATAAGATCCAATTCTAGTTTCGACATTCTGGTGAGACTACTAGTTAGCATTGTCATCGTGTGCTTAAATCATTAGTTCAGTTAGAAGATAAATATCTTAAACAACCATATGGCTCACAAATTTCAGCAAAGATACTTGGAGGAAGTAGGTTCTACCATTATTTTAGGGTAAATATATTTTCAGATTGAGAATTTTAAATGCGTTTGATTAAATAAATATTAATGGAAAATTTTGAATTTAATGCTAGGATTGTATTGGGGTAATAGATGGTGCACATATTCGTACAAAAGTGTCTTTGTAGGTTGCTCCAAAATATCGGGGTAGGAAAGACTATCCAACCCAAAATGTGTTAGCTGCATGCTTGTTTGACCTTAAATTTAGTTATGTTACCTGGATGGTAAGGCATTGCATCAAACTTAAGAATATTAAAAAATGCACTAAGCAAAGAAGATTATCTTAGAATACCCAGAGGTAATTAACATGATTTATGTGTGTTTGTAGCTTCTACTTTTTTTCCTGAGCTACATTTTAGTAATGATAGTTATTGTTGATAAGTAAATATTACCTTGTTGATGCTGATTTCATGTTGAGAAAGGGGCTTATTACACCTTATAGAGGTGTACTCTATCACTTGAAAGAGTACTCAAGAAATCCACCTCAAACAACACGAGAATTATTCAATCTTCAACATTCATCTTTGCGCATTGCTATTGAAAGGGCTTTTAGGGTTTTGAAGAAAAGATTTCCTATCATTGGTAGTGGAACTGAACCAACTTATGGAATCAAGACCCAAAACATAATTATTTTAGCATGTTGCATTTTGCATAATTATTTGATGGGGGTATATCCAAATCAAGAGCTGATTGATGAAGTAGATGAAGAAATTCTTAGCCAAAATGAGCCTCAACAACATATTCATGACCATAGAGATGAGGGTGAACATGCTGCTCTTAGAGAGCAATTGAAAGATTCTATAGCTGCTGCTATGTGGAGAGATTACACAGCTTGTATCTCCTAGTTTATAGTTTACTATTTCAAAATTATTAGATGAGTTTTGTCCACCTGTATCTCCTAGTTTATAGTTTAGTTATTTGCTTTTGTGACTCAATTAGATTGTAGGAGAGCCTGTGTCATCTCTGTATTGTGAAAGACTTATTAATATTTAATGTAGTTTTTGAACAATATTAGCTTTCTTGAGTTTGAGTTTTTCTTCATTTAATGAATCACGCTTCCCATTTTTCCTTTATTTTCTATTACTAGAACTAGAAAAGTGTCTCAGTTCAAAAAGACCAGAACAAACCTGTTAATGATATACTGCTTCTATATTTCTGTTGATTGTAGCTTCATTGCTGCTGGAAAAGATTGGTGGATGGAGGAAGAGGGCGCTGGGGCGCTGCACAACTGGCACAGCTGCACCTAGTCTCTAGTTGGGGATTCATTGCTTGTGCTAGGGCGCTAGTGTGCTGGGGAATTAGCGCAACTGCTCTATGCTTCTGCTTGCTGCGTTCCAATTGCCCATAACAAGCGCTGCAGCCCTGTGCAAGTGGTGCTGGGGCTCTTAATTTCTATCTCTTTGTCCTTACTTAGTGCCATTTCCTCACTTTAAAGTTTAAACATAAAATCTGTATAATTTAAGTTAAACCTACAAAATTGACAAAAACACATTATTCAGCACTAACTTTCCTCAAGAAACATGCCAAATTCTAAGCTAGAAATACCTAAAGAGCTTATAACTTTTATGTTCTGTTGATGGATGCAATCATATTTTTGTTTTGGCTGTTTTTAGGAAGTATGCCTAAGAAACAAGTTGCAAAAGGAAACAATAGTAAGGAGGCATGGATAAATGACATGGATGAAGCTCTTGTTGAGGCGTATTTGCATCAACATAATTTGGGAAATAGATATGACAGTAACTTCACAACTACTGCATATGAAAACATAGTAAAAATGTTAGAAGAAAATTTTCAAAGAGATTTTGTGAAGGAAAAGGTGAAGGATCGTTGGAAGAACTTGAAGAAGAATTTTTCAAGGTGTTATGACATATGTAAGAATGGTTCAAGTGGATTTGGTTGGGATTCAACTACAAAACCTAAAAAGTGGCCTCCTTTATTGAGGAAACTCAATCTGTAGATACACTTGATGCTAGTGATTAAGTGGCCTCTCATAATGAGGTAAATTTGGACAGCTTTCATGATTTAGATGATGAAAATGTTGTGACATCTTCTGAAGCTCGCTCTCAAGGCACTTCACAAGGTGCAAGTAGTTTAAAACCTAAAAAAAAAAAAAAGGCTAAGGATGATAAAGAATTTGATGGAATTAGAGAGGCCCTTCATGAGGTTGCTCAAGCTCTTAGAGNCAAAACCTAAAAAGTGACCTCCTTTATTGAGGAAACTCAATCTGTAGACACACTTGATGCTAGTGATTAAGTGGCCTCTCGTAATGAGGTGAATTTGGACAGCTTTCATGATTTAGATGATGAAAATGTTGTGACATCTTCTGAAGCTCGCTCTCAAGGCACTTCACAAGTTGCAAGTAGTTTAAAACCTAAAAAAAAAAAGGCTAAGGATGATAAAGAATTTGATGGAATTAGAGAGGCCCTTCAAGAGGTTGCTCAAGCTCTTAGAGAGGGAAATGAAGTTTATCTGAGAGTCAAGCAGCCAGTCCCAAGTATTACTAAAGATCAAGTTTGGAAACTTTTGGAGGATTTGAAAATTGAGGAACACCAAATGGACACAACATACTTATATCTTATTGATCACCCTCAGAAAGTAAGGGCATTATTAGGATGCCCACAAGACAAGTACAAAAAAATATCACTTCAAAATGGTATTTGGTTCCCCTGTTGCAGCAAGGCAATAATTCATATTGTGATATTTGATATTTGTAGAACCTGTTGAGGGATTGTATAACTTACATTATTCACTTCTCTTTGCATGCAATATGTTCAAGTTTTAAGTGCTTAAGCAATATATCAACTACCTCATGGAGTGGAGTTTTATCACACTAGCTGGACCAATATATCAGAAAGAGTAGATGTAAAGGCTTTGACATGATGGAGATTTTGGCTGTTTGAGCTTGAAAAAAGACATATAATTATTATTCTAAAAATTTCAGAAAGTATATTTGTTTATAACTGCTTTAAGTAGCTTAATAGTTGCCAAATATAAATTAACATACTAATATTCTGATGATAGACGGCTGTCCATGAAGCCATGATCTTTGCATCCTAGGCCTTGGTTTTTGTATGAATCTTGGTTTAATAGAGGCTTTTCCTACATGATCCTTGAAGGGATGCTAAACTTGTCTCAAAATTGGTAAAAGAAAATGAGGTATATGCTGAGTTTTGTGCATTTATTCTTCAACTGAAATAAGAAAAAAATAATTCAAAGAAAATGAAAATATTACATTGTTATTCTCTAACATGCCAAGTTTGAAAAAAGAAATAGTATTGACTCTATGAGCAGATGTTTAATCAAACTAGCTATAAATAATGTTTAATAACAAATATTTAAAACTATACAACTTAAGCACAAAAACTATTAACTATGTTATTTTAAAATCTCATATGCTAGTCAATTAAACTTGTGGTTAGTAGTCTTCTGCTCACCCGTAAGTCTTGAGAACATTTCCATGTGTTCTTGTGCTAGCTTATCTCTATCATAGGAGGTCTTATCATAAATCAGTTTATTTTTTCCAGATGTACCGCTGGGATTTGTTAGCAATGACATGAGTGGGTAGTCACGTAGGCTCTTGCAATCATTTTGTAACAACTTTTCTATCTTTGCTAGTGTCTGATCTTTAAGCTCATCATCACTCATACTCAGTCCTAGAACAAATTCATTAGGGGTTGATGTCATGATACTTGTATGGCTAATAATATAATATTGTATTCTATGAAAGAACTTACTCATTACTACCTCACAAAAAATATTCTATAAGTATCAAGTTTTTACTGTATCCCTATTTTATGATTGAATGTATGACATCTATCTATTTCATACCATTACAAATTGTACATGGATTATTGAACAATCTCCGCCGCTTGTGGACGATATCATCATACATTAATTCCCACGTATCTTTCCACACCAAATCTGGTCTATTTATGTTGTTCGACATTAGGAGCGTAACAAATAAGACCCTCTGGTAATGGGTAGATCCCCATGCACTTGCTTCCTTTATACGTTCTATAAATTCATTGTCATCATCGTGAAGACCAACTGCATAGTATGCTGCTTTAAATGTACCATATACAACCCCATTAATTGTCCTAATGTCTTCATAACTTATACATCCTCTTTGAATGTTCAACAGCAGTCACAAATAATACATCTCAGCCCCAGGTGGAACGTAATATAGTCTCTCAACAGAGAAACCTCTCTTCCTTGGCAACTATTCCTTAGTTGCATGTTTCCATACAAAATAATTTGGGAACTTATCATAGGTCAGATGTCTAGCAAATGGGTAATTTATGCCTGTTCTATTCAATACATTATCAAGGTCATCGCCCTCTTGGAAGACAACTAACTCTGGGAGATGAAATGAGAACTTTTCCACTAGTGGATCTCGGTGTTGAATATCAAATGAGAATATCTTCCAGGCTGCCTCACATGCAAAAACAAACCTACAATCGTAATAAATAGTATAGATACAACAAATATAATTAATTATTGGGATGAATGTACATTGGACCCACAAATTAACGTGTTAATGAAAATAAATAGTATAGATAATTTTAGTTATCAATTTTGCTTATGGTATGAATACCAATTGCTGTATTAAATAACTAGTCATATTTCTTATTGATCAACATACGTTAACACAACCACATAACCTTACAAATTAAATTTCAATCGTAACTACGTAGTCATTTGAGTACGTCTACTATGTTCAATGCATTAGAAATTCAATACCACTTGAAAACTAATCTAGGTTATCAAGAAATAAAATTGTACCAGTAGGGTCAACCCTATTTAAGAGGGATGAGCCTGCAATACATACAAGAAGTTCAAATACTCCATTCCTCTTAAACATGTCTATGATTGAGTCCTGTAAATAATGAGACAAAACATTACTTTCCATTCAATCTAACCAAATTATTTGAAGCACATTCATCTATTATGTGAGGCTTCATATTCAAATTAATCATTTTGGTTTTCACCTTGGCATGCCCATCAGCATCAGGTTCCTAATGTCAAAAGAGGCATCCCTTAATTGTTTTGTTTCTCGCACATTTGTATTTTGGTATGTGGATTTTGTCCTCCTTTAGATATGTTGCTGCTGGCATATAAGTTGCAGATTTATTTCCTTCTCATCCTGTTTGGAACCACAAAATTTTAAGAATTGAACTGATTTGTAAACCAATTCTTTAATAAAACTTGTTTGAAATCCTATTAACTAAAAAATTGAACTGATTTACAAATCATTTTATTTGGAATATATTAGGATTTACATATCCTATCACTTTTGCTATGATTTGCAAATCATTTTTTTTTTCAAATTAATTCAATTTGTTTCTAATTATGATGTTCTGAACACGCTATATGTTTTTCTTATCTTTTCACAAAAAGAGAAATATGGTCTATGACTGATCAAGATATTGTTCATAATCTATTCTTTTTTATTTATTTACCTATTACAAGATTTTAAAAATATATTTTTGAATTTTGTTTGTTTATACATAAGAAAATGTTCCATAAAAAAAATAAGAAACTGGATAATGAATTCTTACTGCTATTTCTAACAGAAGCTTTAAAAGAAAATCTTTTACCTGTATTATGGTTTTACTTTTTAGTTAGAACTAAAACATCTAAATGAATTCCCTTATGAAATTTGGCAAACACGCAGCTCACAATTTTGTACTAAAAATGATTTTAAAATTAGAGTAAATTATTTTGACTTCTCTTAAAGTTTCATGCTTTTGCACAAACCTCTCTTTTTATCATCAAATCTACTATAAAACCCAATTTAGTAATGGATGTTTGAAATATTTTTGAATATTCTGTATTTTTATTTTCTCTAATTTTTATAATATTCATATGTTAAAGTTATGAGGTGACAAAAATACTATCATTGTTGAACTCACACTTAACCCTAACTTAAACTACTAAAAAAATGAAGCTTAAAGTCTAACCTCTCTTTCATACAAACCACACTCAATTTACTGTTGAGACTTGCAAATCTCATAATGCGATTGGAAAATTGGACTGATGGATGTTGAAGGAGGTTGAGTTGGATTGGTAGTGCTTGAAGGAGGGCAAGTTATTGTTGTGGATGTTATGGTCTTGGCACTAGTTCCATGTTCTACTAAATTGATTTTGTTGTCATTGCTATTCAGAGTAGTCCAATGCCATAACCCCTCATCCACTGTTTCTAAGTTTTTATCTGTCCTAAGGAGGAAGACCAATGGATCTTGAAGTGTAGTCCACATGTATGGCCATGCCCAATTTTTTACAAAAATTCATTAAATTTAGTATCATTTCGAGTCATAATTTGTAAAAGATTCCTTTCAAACACATTCAATTCAAAGGATGTTATGTGGCAACAAGGTATAGTTGTTGGGGTATTCTTAATGGTCCAGGTATTTGAGTTGCCATGTCCCAACTTATAATTGATGGGCATTTGGGGTTTGTCCCTTTAATTGACAATTTAAGCTCTCACTAAAGAGTATTTTAGGTATTTTTTAGTTTTTTTTTTTGGCATTCACAATTAACTAACGGAGTGATTCAATGTTTCATTTAAATAGGGGCTATTTGTCGTGTGTTTTAAAAATACAAGAGGGGTTGGTGTAGGTTTTGGAAGTAAAGATTTGTGCAAAAGAGGGGAGATTAAAGCAATTATATCTAAAATTAAATATATAAAATTGTTTTGTTAATTTCAAAAATCAATAAATCAATCAATCAATCAATCAATATTATCATAAAGATAATTATAAAATCACTTTCCCCTTATCATCTTAGGTTATTAGAATCATACTATTAATATATGAACAAATTACAACTAATAAAAAGTTCTTATTTAGAGATAAGAATCCTATCAATCCCAGTGGTTACATTTGCAATCTATCTGTAGTACATGAACCAAATCTGGTTAAGTTTTCTCATTATACCCATTGCTCCTCACCAACCCACCCTTAATAAATTGCTCAATCATATTGAAGATTTTATGGCAAGATCAAATTCTCAAATTTCCTTTATCCTCTAACAAAAGTAAGACATTTAAACTTGACATTGTATTTGAGCACCCTTTTATTCATAGCCAATGGTTTTCCTCACAAGTTTTTGTGCTAAGACAATTCAAGGCACTTAAATTGGTAGTTAGTACCAAATTATTGCTCCCATTAGGATCTTGCAGCAATATCAATTTTGTTATCACCAAATAGGCCTATATAAAGGACCCACTGTTTGTGGTAAGAAAACCACAAAGACAATTTCTCCCATTTTCCTTCTTGCTTCTTTTCTTTTCTAATCTTAGCCATGACTAGAAAGAAGGTGAAGCTCCAATTCATAGCCAATGACTCTATGAGAAAAGCCACTTTCAAGAAGAGAAAGAAGGGCTTGATGAAGAAGGTCAATGAACTTAGCACACTTTGTGACATTGATGCGTGTGCTATTATCTACAGCCCCTATGATCCTCAGCCCGAGATTTGGCCATCGCCATTGGGGGTCCAAAAGGTGCTGGCCAAGTTCAAGAGAATTCCTGATTTGGAGAAGAGCAAGAAGATGATGAATCAGGAGAGCTTCACAGCACAGAGGATCTTCAAGTCGAAAGAGCAGGTGAGGAAGCTGAGGAAAGACAACAGAGAGAAGCTGATGACCCAGCTCATGTATCAGTACCTTGGTGTGGGGAAGATTCTGCACAACATGACCATAACTGATCTCAATGATTTTGCATTGTTGATTGATCAAAATATGACTGAGATCACTAAGAGGATTGATGCGCTGGACGAGGCTCCACAGAGTCAAATTCAAGCTAGTGTGGCGGCACAAAAACTTGCACCGACATCAGCAATAGCAGCAGGAGCAGCACATGGAGTGGGGAGGACCACTGAAATGGCACAAGCCAAGCAGGGACTGGGCTTGGAGGTGAATATGGATGGTGTGCAAAGGCAACAACAGTTCATGGACCTTGTCAATAGTGGTGGGGAAGGGATGCTACCAATTGGTGCCAATTACCAAAATCCCTTTTGGTCTAATAACTTTTTCCCTTGAAAAGGTTATGGATGTCTTAGGGTCTTTCCCAGCTGATTTATATTAAGTTTGGTGTCATTTTCTTAGCAATGTTTTTATATTTGATGTCTTTGTCTTTGAATTTGCATAATAATTGTCCTGATCTTAGTGTTTTCTTTTTTTCATATGAATGATCTTAAAGTTTTATGCTTATTTTTAAAATTTCAGCATAGCTATTCATTGCTGTTTAACATTTGATTATATTTGAATTTTTCAATTAGCTAGTTTGATTATTCTTTTAAGGATTGATTTTATAATATTTTCTTTCTGTGATAAACAATTCATTAAGCTTATCTTAATGATGATTTAGTTGAATTGATAGTTTTAAATGATTAACTTATATAAAAATGATTAAAAAAGTAATTAAATTTGAAAAATTATTAATAATCATTTGTGACCCTTTATTTATGCCTTTTGCGATTTTGTATGAATTTTTTTTTTAAATATAAAATTAACTTACATTGAAATGTATAATAAGTTTATGATTATTGATGTATTAATTTTGGTATGTTGAAAAAATATGAAATTTTAGCTGCTTACATAAATATTTTTACTTTTCACCCTGCGCTAGAGTAACATATAAAAACTCAAATAATAAATTACTATGATTATGCAATCTATATTAGGGGTGTTCATAACCGGGAAACCCGCATGAAACCGACCAAATAGAAGCAAATCAGACGGTTTTAGTTGCGGACCAAGCGAGATCATATGGATGAAATTGAATAAACTGGTTTAAGCCAATCAATTCAATTTTAACTCAGAAAAACCGACAGAAATCGAACCCGGCCGAATTTAATCCCATTTATGAAAACGATGACGTTTTGAAAACCCCTTCTCGATACTTACAAGTTCCAAGGCCTCTAATATGGTTTCACAATTTCCAATATGAGGCAAAATAGAAACTAGACAGAGGCCATTGTTTTCTTGATTGCCCAGCTATGGATTCAAGGCTTCCAACCTCTAGGTTCTTTGTTTCTCATGTTGTCGATCAATGGGTCCTTGCTCCAGGCCATGGATTAACGCCAACGACGCTCATATGTGCTAGCGAGTAGCAACAATGGCACCATTGCCATTAATGCTAATGATGGAAGTTAAAGCCCAAGTACGTTTCATTTCTTGTCTGAATCATTATTTTTGGCGTGCATTCTTGGATTTTCTTCCATTTTTCTATTAATTTGTTGTGGGTTTGCTGTTTGTGATATGTTAATTTGGTTATAATTCAAAAAATTTGTTTAGGTATTTTTTTGTTTTGGGTTTTTGGATTTCCTTCATGATTTTTGAATTTGTATGGGTTTGTTATTCCGCTCAAAACTTTGTCGGTTTTCAATTTGGTGTGGTCGGTGTCAAGTGGGAAAATTCTCAACCCGATGATCATCAGTCGGGTGAGATAGTTCCTCAAATCCAACCGATGAACACCCCTAATCTATATCAATGTCAACAGCTATAGAAACAAGGAAAATGCATCAAATTGGAAAGTCTCATGATCAAGGATATAAAGGCTCATTTAATTTGGTACATGAAATAAAAGTCATAGAATTGGAATGGGAACGGAATGAGCTAGAATTAAATGATCATTTCCATTCCATAGTTTGGTAATTTTATGAAATTAAAATAAATCTTGAAAGACATAAATATGCCTTACTTAAAATACGATTTTGTGAGTGTTAGATAAATTATATTTAGAGTAAACCTACACTTGAGTCCTCGAAAGATTCGAGTTTCAACAAAATCATCCTTCAAAGATACATAACTGCAAAATGGTCATTTAAAGATTGCACATCCATAACAAAATAGTCTTCCGTTAGTCAGGTTTGTTAACAGGTGACGAAATTGCTGACGTGTCACCGTTAACTGCTTGTGTGGCACGTTAGGGACTTACATGACATTTTAAATTGCCATGTGGCATATGACGTGGATTAATTAAAAAAAAAAGGAAAATGCACTTATGGTCCATGCGGTGTCATTTCTTTATTTCTGATTTTCTCTTCTTCCCTTTCTCTGAAGTGCAAGTGCTAGGTAAAAGCCCTAACCCCCTTCCTCCCTAATGCTCGCCGATACCTCTCTTCTGTTTGTCATGGGTTATTTTGAATCAAATTAATAGTGTTCCCAACATCCCATTCAAAAATCTTCCTTGTGTTGGATCTTGTGCTGACCATTGTTGGGATCTGCGTGATTTTCCTCTTTTCTTTGGGGATTGTTTTGTATTATGTCTTGAACGAATATGCCATCACCAACCTCGCTGTTGCTAGCTGGCCCTCCATTCAAGGTTTTTCTGTTTTAGCTCTTTCTGGGTTTTACAAGGGAATCCTTAAGCAAACAGTATACTTCTCAATGAAACAAAAGCAATAGCTAAGTAAGCAAATGGGGGAAAGCTACTGCATTTTTTGCTTAGTAGAAGCTATTGATTTTGTTAACCCCTTTCCTTTCTTCCCTGGCTGGATGCATTTTTATGTATGGATATGGTTTTTTTTTTTTATGCATATGGTTATTCTATACCTATCTTTTTGTTTCTTCTCTCTTTCTCTCTCTCTCTCTCTCTCATGTCTGAAATTTTTTTTCTTGCTTTTTAATAAGAGTAAAACCCTTTTTTAGTCCTTGAAAAATGCAACCACTGACAAAATCGTCCTCCAAAAATTTTTGGTGACAAATTAGTCCTTAAATTATTATTTCGTTGACAAATTAGTCCTTAAATTATTATTTCGCTGACAAATTAGTCCTTTAGTAGGCAAAATCAGTGAAAAGAAAATGATGACTTGAATGAGAAAAAGATGGCTTAAACATAGCTAGGTAAGATCAGTGAAAGAATTTTAAGAAATAGGTCTGTAGGAGTCCAGAACTTTTATCATTAAAGTACCAGAGGACTAATTTGTCAGACAGAATAATAATTCAATGACCAATTTGTCATTGAAAATTTTTGGAGGACGAATTTGTCAGTAGCTACATTTTTCAAGGACTAAAAAAGGGTTTTACTCTTTTAATAATGTATACCAATTTGGTTGGTTTACTTTCAACAGGAACACACACCGATCGTCTTCACCAAACTGAGCAACTAGAGAAGTTCCACTAGTTGGATATAGTTTCACCAAAGACTCCAGCATCTAGCCTCTTTTGGTATGGAGAAC
>QAOA01008705.1:61129-113317 GCA_003255065.1 Cercis canadensis
TTTTGTTTTGGGTTTTTGGATTTCCTTCATGATTTTTGAATTTGTATGGGTTTGTTATTCCGCTCAAAACTTTGTCGGTTTTCAATTTGGTGTGGTCGGTGTCAAGTGGGAAAATTCTCAACCCGATGATCATCAGTCGGGTGAGATAGTTCCTCAAATCCAACCGATGAACACCCCTAATCTATATCAATGTCAACAGCTATAGAAACAAGGAAAATGCATCAAATTGGAAAGTCTCATGATCAAGGATATAAAGGCTCATTTAATTTGGTACATGAAATAAAAGTCATAGAATTGGAATGGGAACGGAATGAGCTAGAATTAAATGATCATTTCCATTCCATAGTTTGGTAATTTTATGAAATTAAAATAAATCTTGAAAGACATAAATATGCCTTACTTAAAATACGATTTTGTGAGTGTTAGATAAATTATATTTAGAGTAAACCTACACTTGAGTCCTCGAAAGATTCGAGTTTCAACAAAATCATCCTTCAAAGATACAGAACTACAAAATGGTCCTTTAAAGATTGCACTTCCATAACAAAATAGTCTTCCATTAGTCAGGTTTGTTAACAGGTGACGGAATTGCTGACGTGTCACCGTTAACTGCTTGTGTGGCACGTTAGGGACTTACATGACATTTTAAATTTCCATGTGGCATATGACGTAGATTAATTAAAAAAAAAAAAGGAAAATGCAGTTATGGTCCATGCGGTGTCGTTTCTTTATTTCTGATTTTCTCTTCTTCCCTTTCTCTGAAGTGCAAGTGCTGGGTAAAAGCCCTAACCCCCTTCCTCCCTAATGCTCGCCGATACCTCTCTTCTGTTTGTCATGGGTTATTTTGAATCAAATTAATAGTGTTCCCAACATCCCATTCAAAAATCTTCCTTGTGTTGGATCTTGTGCTGACCATTGTTGGGATCTACGTGATTTTCCTCTTTTCTTTGGGGATTGTTTTGTATTATGTCTTGAACGAACATGCCATCACCAACCTCGCTGTTGCTAGCTGGCCCTCCATTCAAGGTTTTTCTGTTTTAGCTCTTTCTGGGTTTTACAAGGGAATCCTTAAGCAAACAGTATACTTCTCAATGAAACAAAAGCAATAGCTAAGTAAGCAAATGGGGGAAAGCTACTTCATTTTTTGCTTAGTAGAAGCTATTGATTTTGTTAACCCCCTTTCTTTTCTTCCCTGGCTGGATGCATTTTTATGTATGGATATGGTTTTTTTTTTTTTTAATGCATATGGTTATTCTATACCTCTCTTTTTGTTTCTTCTCTCTTTCTCTCTCTCTCTCATGTCTGAAAATTTTTTTTTCTTGCTTTTTAATAAGAGTAAAACCCTTTTTTAGTCCTTGAAAAATGCAACCACTGACAAATTCGTCCTCCAAAAATTTTTGGTGACAAATTAGTCCTTAAATTATTATTTCGCTGACAAATTAGTCCTTTAGTAGGCAAAATCAGTGAAAAGAAAAGGATGACTTGAATGAAAAAAAGATGGCTTAAACATAGCTAGGTAAGATCAGTGAAAGAATTTTAGGAAATGGGTCTGTAGGAGTCCAGAACTTTTATCATTAAAGTACCAGAAGACTAATTTGTCAGACAGAATAATAATTCAATGACCAATTTGTCATTGAAAATTTTTGGAGGACGAATTTGTCAGTAGCTGCATTTTTCAAGGACTAAAAAAGGGTTTTACTCTTTTAATAATGTATACCAATTTGGTTGGTTTACTTTCAATAGGAACACACACCGATCGTCTTCACCAAACTGAGCAACTAGAGAAGTTCCACTAGTTGGATATAGTTTCACCAAAGACTCCAGCATCTAGCCTCTTTTGGTATGGAGAACGCTTTCTACTAGCCAATGGTTATTTTTTGTGTTCGTTTTCGTCGAGGAACATCACTCAAAGACCATGGAACATCCTTTACTGGCTTGGTATTCTTTCTCTTACGAACATAGACAGACTTTGCTTTATTGCCTGAGTGGACATCTGCCTTTTACCCACCACTTCAGAGAAAGGAAGGAAGATGATGCTTGAGAAAATCAGAAATAAAAAAATGACACCACATGGACTATAACGTATGAAGTGTGCATTTTCCTTTTTTTTTTAAAAAAATTAATCCACATCATATGCCACATGGCAATTTAAAACGTCATGCAAGTCTCTAACGTGCCACACAAGCAATTAACAGTAACACGTCAGTAATTCCGTCACTTGTTAACAGACCTGACTAACGGAGGATTATTTTGTTATGGATGTGCAATCTTTGAAGGACAATTTTTTAGTTATGTATCTTTGAAGGACAATTTGTTGAAACTTGAATCTTTCGATGACTCAAATGTAGGTTTATTCATATTAATTTAGGTCATTTTATAAAATTAATGAGAATATGTTGCAAAAAGAATGCATTAATTGTATTCATGATTCTCACTTCTATGGGATCAAGCTTGGAAAGGGATCACCATTCCATGCCATATTTTGCTACCAAACATAGGAGTGCCCATTCCATGGAATAGAGCATTGAATGAAATCATCATACTGTGTATTGAATGTACAACAGTGGCATAAAGATATGGTGATGAAGGAGTTAGACTCTCAAGAGGCAAATGAGGTGCTTAATGCAAAAATAACACCGCCCTAGTCAAGGGGTCATCACCCTACTTCATAAGCCTCACCACTCGCTGGCAAGCACTCCTTGTTATTTTGTACAACAGTTTTCCCCTCATCAATGTTTATTTTCTTCTCTTTTGTAGTTTGGTACATTGAAGAAGAATTTGATGCCAATATTTCAAACTTTGTAAAGAAAAGTAACTTTGATTTTCAATATGCTTCATTCCTTGAGCTATTAATTAAGGCAAAGAGCAAATGCTTCCTTAATAACCCAACAAATTTTAATGCCCAACATATAATAATTAATTGGAGGCAGATAAAACACTACTAGAATTCAACGGACAAATTTTTCATTAGTAAAAGCAAGGGAATAGTAAGGGAAACTAAAATTCCTCTCTTTTTCAATACAATTAAATAATTAGTAACGGATTAAAGACAAAATGGTCATACCTATAATTTAGAGACATAATTCTATTGCTAATCTATTGCAAAAATTTTACTTTTTGTTTTGGCAAAATTTTCATTTTTGTCAAAATATTTAGCACCACCTTTTTTTTTTTTTTTTTTTTTTTTGATAAAACTATTTTCAGATTTAGTAAGAGAATTTTCTTATTGAGAGATTATTAGAGGTTAGCAAGAAATTAATACTTGCAAAACTTTACTAAAAGGAACGCATAAACACTACACATTCTACACGTCTTCCCACGCTTTTTGGGTTTATCAGTATTTCATTTGGACTCAAACTCTAATCCCACAACTTCTATGGCCATAACAAAAAAATCCCACGACCTCACTCTTTCTCTCAGTCCAACGTTTTCCTCTTAATCCTTTTTTTTTACTTTGATAAAACTATTTTCAGATTTAGTAAGAGAATTTTCTTATTGAGAGATTATTAGAGGTTAGCAAGAAATTAATACTTGCAAAACTTTACTAAAAGGAACGCATAAACACTACACATTCTACACGTCTTCCCACGCTTTTTGGGTTTATCAGTATTTCATTTGGACTCAAACTCTAATCCCACAACTTCTATGGCCATAACAAAAAAATCCCACGACCTCACTCTTTCTCTCAGTCCAACGTTTTCCTCTTAATCCTTTTTTTTTACTTTGATAAAACTATTTTCAGATTTAGTAAGAGAATTTTCTTATTGAGAGATTATTAGAGGTTAGCAAGAAATTAATACTTGCAAAACTTTACTAAAAGGAACGCATAAACACTACACATTCTACACGTCTTCCCACGCTTTTTGGGTTTATCAGTATTTCATTTGGACTCAAACTCTAATCCCACAACTTCTATGGCCATAACAAAAAAATCCCACGACCTCACTCTTTCTCTCAGTCCAACGTTTTCCTCTTAATCCTTTTTTATTACTTTGATAAAAATATTTTCAGATTTAGTAAGAGAATTTTCCTTGTTGAGAGATTATTAGAGGTTAACAAGAGATTAATACTTGCAAAACTTTCCTAAAAGGAACGCACAAACACTACACATTCTACATGTCCTTCCACACTTTTTGGGTTTATCAGTATTTCATTTGGACTCAAACTCTAATCCCACAACTTCCGTGACCATAACAAAAAAATCCCAGGACCTCACTCTTACTCCCCCGTCCAACGTTTTCCTCTCAATCATTTTCTGTAATCCCTCACAACCAAACCAAACCAAACCATTGAACTCTTCTCCCAATCCTTTACGCACCAAGCCATAGCAGAAAGATGATCAATTGCTAGAACAACATCAAAGAAGGTAAATAGTAGCTTGAATTCTATATATTCTTCCTCTAAGTATGGGCAGCTTGCCCTTTATGCTTTTTGCTTTTGGGGTTTGATTTTAGGTGCTTTCTATGATTGCAGTTCTTGCAGTGGTGGTGCCTGCTGTTTTAGTGACATGGATAACCATTGTGGTGCTATTAGCTTTCTTTGGTAAGCCTATGAGGACTTTGGTTGTTGAAGGGAGGAAGATTACAAGGAAAATTTTCAACTTCGTGATCAAGATTTTGTTGAACAAATGTAACTTTGTGGTTGCAGTTTGTGCTGTTTTAGAGTATTTTACTCCGGTGAGAAGAAATAATGAAGGACATTGATTAAGTTAGGAGATGGGTTTGGTCTGGTTTTTGATTTTGGTTTGTGGGATTTAGGTGTTAAGCACTGTCACCACGTGGCATTATTAGATAAAGGCTAGAGATTAGTTCTCTGGTTAGTTGACTAGTTAGTTAGTTAATTCAGCCATTTGTCATTGATGAGTTATTTAGTTATGACACATCAGCACTAAGTGCTGGTATTGTAATTATCTCTCTGTAATCATCCATCCATAAATGGATGCTTTGTACTTAATTCAAGTAATGAGAAATCATAATTCTGATTCTCTTCTCTTTCAACTCTCGTCTCTCTCTCTCTTCCTTTACTCTCTAACCTTCTTCTTCTTCTGGTTCAATCTAGTTTGTGTATTCTTTCTGTACTTTCTTGTGCTCGACACTGCAACTGCTACATTGAGTTTTACATGGTATTAGAGCAGTCATCAATGGCAGATCACTCTTCAACTTCGGTGACTCCATTGCGGGAAACGACGAACTTCCAACGTTTGGGCAATCCCTTACCATCAAGCTTGATCGAGGTAATTTCCTGATCTGGTGTTACGTTAAATGTGAACGCAAGTGCACGTTTCGTAATCAAGTAATAAAGAAGTGAGATAAATTATCGTCCCACGGAGACTATGGCTACTAAGTACCAAAATTATACGTATTCTAATTTTATCTAGACAATTGATAGGTGAATAATGATGATATTTAGATGCAAAACAGTAAACAGAGAATAATTGCTTATAAATTGAGTAAAAATATGGTGAGAAATTATCTAGGATGTCGATTTCACCGTAGCTAATCCGGATCTTTATTCCTAATTCATTAATCAACAACAATCTCCCTAATTGCTAGCCAAGAACCCTAAGTTATTTATTGGTCTTTCCCAAGGTCAAACAAATATATTCTCAAATTATGAATCCACTATATTCCTATGTGAATTGCGAATAATCTCAAAATTCAATTACTCTATGGTTCTTTTTAATGGCTACATAAACCATAATGGTATATTCCTATCCCTTATGTAATTTATGTTCTTAATCCCTATGGTCCTCAATCACAACATACTTTCCAGTATTATTGCAATCACTTACTCATCTATATTGATGGCCAGTCAAACAGAAGCATTAAGAATGAAGATCAAGAAATCAATTTAAGAAGATGGTCCTTTGATTAATTCATTAGAAATTACAATCCATCATAAGCTAGGCTACATCTCCATCCTAGATGGAGGAATTAGTTCATGATAATTGCAGAAAATAACATTACACACAAATTAGACATCAATAACAAGAGAGAGATGAAGAATTGAACTATGGGAGGTGACGATTCGATGCCGAAAGTCTCAATCTTCAAGCTTGAATCCTCTTCTCTTCTTGCCTCTTCTCTCAAAAGTGTGAAACCCTAATTTAGACTTTAAGAGTCCTATTTATAGGCCCTAGGAAGTTTAGNCCATAATGGTATATTCCTATCCCTTATGTAATTTATGTTCTTAATCCCTATGGTCCTCAATCACAACATACTTTCCAGTATTATTGCAATCACCTACTCATCTATATTGATGGCCAGTCAAACAGAAGCATTAAGAATGAAGATCAAGAAATCAATTTAAGAATATGGTCCTTTGATTAATTCATTAGAAATTACAATCCATCATAAGCTAGGCTACATCTCCATCCTAGATGGAGGAATTAGTTCATGATAATTGCAGAAAATAACATTACACACAAATTAGACATCAATAACAAGAGAGAGATGAAGAATTGAACTATGGGAGGTGACGATTCAATGCCGAAAGTCTCAATCTTCAAGCTTGAATCCTCTTCTCTTCTTGCCTCTTCTCTCAAAAGTGTGGAACCCTAATTTAGACTTTAAGAGTCCTATTTATAGGCCCTAGGAAGTTTAGGAGAAAAAGGAATTAAATTAAAATAGGATTCCTAGTGAAATTAGGAAGTTAAAAGGTCAAATCACGAGTTGACCGCCAGGGGGGCTGCAACCTTGGGTTTGGGTGCTGCAGCGCCCTGAAGTTTGCTTGATGGGCGCTGCGGCGCCCTTATTCCTGGATTTAATTTCTGTTTGCTGAAGCTAGGGCGCTGCGGCGCCTAGTGTAGGGCGTTGTGGCGCCCTTCTTTTCTTATGCTGGGGTGTTGTGGCGCCCTTCCTTCTGTTCTCAGTCTGCATCTTCCTGAACATAGGGCACTGCGACTCCTGGTGTAAGGTGTTGTGGCGCCCTTCTTGCTAAAATCTGACTAGTTATGCATTTGAGGCGCTGTGGCGCCCTGAGTGGGGGCTGCAGCACCCAATTCCTGCCTTCACTTCCAACTTGCATGATTTTCCTTCTTTCTTGCACCAAATTTCTCCAAAAAGGCTTCCAAAGGTCCTGAAACATAAACCTACAAAAATGAGACTTAAATCATGAAAACCTAACCTAAACATACTCAAGAATAGACAAGAATCAAGACGAACATTATGAGATAAATGGTATAAAATTTGCTTATCATCTGGCGCAATCAACTACTCAATATTGTGATTGTGAATGGGTATGAGGATATTCTTGACGGCACAAGTCCATGTCCAAAATGTTTTCTTTCAAATCAAACACTGAATCCAGAGTATGTGCTCTGGCAAAGGCAAAATTGACTTGTTATGAGTTGGATTTATGCCTCACTTACTGAATCAGTCATGGCTCAGATCATGGCTTATGATACTGCAAGTGCAATTTGGAAATATCTTGCTGAGAGTTTTGCTTCATATCTCGTGCCTGAGTTATGTAATTAAGACTTCAACTTCAAACAACACGCAAGGGAGGACTAGGTATGTGGGAATATATTCTCATAATTAGGCATATTTGTGACATTTTGCTAGCTGTTGGAGAAGTAGTTAGTCAAGATGATCAAATCATGGTTATATTGGCTGGATTGGGGCTTGAATATAATGTTGTAGTAGCTCATGCAAGCTTTGAGTCTTTAACAGTTAAGGCACTATAGAGTCACTTGCAAACATTTGAGAAGCGTCTTGAAAGACAAAGGTCAGCAGATGAACAAATTACAATTCAAGCAAATGCAACAGTGTTCAATCATCAAAAAGGAAAGAAAAAGTTTTATCAGAATCAAAATTTTCAGAACCAGAATTCTCAACCAAATTTTGGCAATAATTCCTCACATTTCAATCATGGACACACTCATCCATTTACTGGTCAAGGCAATCAGTTTAGCAAAAACAAGTCTGGCCAAGGCAACAATTCTAGTGGCAAACCTTAGTGTTAGATTTGTCTTAAGATTGGTCATGTGGCCACAAAATGTTGGCATTGATTTGATAATGGTTTTCAACCAAGAATGCCACAGAATAGTTCTCCACAAGGTCAGAATGCACAAGCTATGGTTGTTGGTCCTTGTCTACTTGGTGATACCCCATGGTTTCTCGACACAGGTGCTACTCACCATGTCACATCTGATTTGAACAATTTGTCTCTCCATAATCCTTTCATTGGAGATGATAAGGTCATTGTTGGCAATGGTAAAGGTCTTCCTGTTCTACATACTGGTTTTGCATCAATTTCAACTCCAAACAAGCCTCTTGTTCTTAAAAATATTCTTCATGTTCCCAAGATTACTACCAACTTGGTTAGTGTTTAGAAACTTTGTCAAGATAATCATGCTTACATTGAGTTTTATCCTTATTGTTTTCTTGTGAAGGATCAGAAAACACAAGAGATTCTTCTTCAAGGAAAGCTTGATCGTGGCCTCTATAGAGTCATGTCAACCTTTGCCTCTAGCAAGTCTAATGCTGCTATTGCTTTTCAAGTTTTTGGTTCTCATTCTCAAACTGCTAGTTCTAGCTTACAATTGTGGCATAATCGTCTTGGTCACCCCTCGATTGAGGTTGTAAATAAAGTAACAATCACATTTACCTATCTTTTTTCAATAAAAGGCCAATTTGTAGTTCATGTCAGCTGGCCAAGAGTCATAAACTCCCATTTGTATCCTCTATTTCTAAGGCAATAAAACTGTTTGCATTAATTCATGCTGATTTGTAGGGCTCTCCTTCATGCACTTCTGTTAATGGTGCTTCCTATTTCTTACTGCTGGTTGATGATTTTAGTAGATTTTGTTGGCTATATCTGCTACAATCTAAAAGTGAAACTCTTACTACGTTTCAATAGTTTCAAGCTATGGTTGAGAGACAATTTCAGTGTAAAATCCAGTGTATCCAATCTGATTTTGGTGGGGAATTTGAAGCCTTTGATAAAATGGTCACTCAACTAGGCATCGACCATAGGTTTTCTTGTCCTTACACTCCAAAACAGAATGGGAGAGTGGAAAGAAAGAATAGACAGGTTGTAGATGTTGGTTTGTCCATTCTCATCACTGCAGGCATGCCCACTAAGTATTGGAATTTTGCATTTCAGACTATTGTCTATTTGATAAATAGGCTTCCTACATCTGCTCTTCAATTTCGAACTCCTTATAGTCTTATGTATCAACATGATTCAGATGTCTCGCATCTTAAGACCTTTGGATGCATGTGTTTTCCTTATCTTAGGCCCTATTGTGCTCACAAATTAGAGAGCAGATCTAGTGTTTGCTGTTTTCTAGGATACAATAACAAGCATAAAGGTTTTCTGTGTCTTGACATGGATTCCAAGAGGATTTATGTCTCTAGACATATAGCCTTTGCAGAAGAAAATTTTCCTTTTCTCTCACAACAAGGGTCTTCTGCTCAGATTAATGCTACTGATTCTATTCTTCCTATTTCTATACCAGTCCCATCACAACAAGGATCCCTTCCTACCTCAGTGTTACCTGCTCCCTCACTTACCATGAATTCTCCTAATATTTCTCCTACTACCAGTCCCATTCCTTCTACTTCTAGTCCCTCTTCTTTATCTACATCACCAGGGATCCATTCCCCTTTACCTCCTCCCACTCGCATGGTAACTCGCAGTCAACATGGAATTTTTAAACCTAAGATTCTTTTAGTTGCTAAAACCTCATCCCTGACTGAACCCTCTACATATAAGCAAGTTGTTCAGTCTTCCTGCTGGCAAGAAACTATGTCAGCTGAGTTTCAAGCACTGCAACAGAATCACACGTGGGACTTAGGTCCTTGTCCTCTCCATAAGAATGTGGTTGGCTGTAGGTGGGTCTACAAACTTAAATACAAACAAGATAGATCCATTGAGAGGTATAAGGCCAGATTGGTGGCTCAGGGTTTCACTCAAACTCATGGCTTGGACTATTTTGATACCTTCAGTCTGGTTGTTAAGCCTGTCACAATTCGAGTGGTTCTTACCATTGCTTTGGCTCATGGTTGGCCAGTGCAACAACTTGATGTTAATAATGCATTTCTCAATGGTGTTTTAACATAAGAGGTTTATATGAGGTAACCTTAGGGTTTTGAAGACTCTCACTTCCCACATCATGTATGCAGGTTGAAGAAGGCCCTTTTATGGCTTGAAACAAGCCCCTAGAGCTTGGTTCACCAAACTCATAACTACTTTGGTCAATTGGGGTTTTCTTTGCACCATTTCTAACAATTCTCTTTTTATCTTCACCTCTGCATCAAATATTCTTTATTTGTTAGTTTATGTTGATGACATTATCATCACTGGTAACAACAAGCAACTTATTAGCTGTCTCATCACTTCCCTCAATTCTCAGTTTTCTCTCAAAGATCTTGGCTCTTTGCACTATTTTATGGGGATTGAGACTACATGGCTTCTGCACACTCTTCATTTGTCTCAAACCAAATATATCACTGATCTGCTTCAAAGAGCTGACCTTACTGACTCCAAACCAGTGCCTACTCCCATGGTAAGTTCTCACATATTGTCTCTTACGCATGGTGTGCCTTTGGACAATCCTACTCTTTATCGCAGCTTTGTTGGTGCCTTGCAATATTGTACCATCACTAGACCAGACATAGCCTACACAGTGAATCACTTATGTCAGTTCTTTAGTTGCCCTACTGATGAGCATCTCAAAGTAGTTAAGCGTGTCCTCAGATATCTCAAGGGCACTCTTCACTTTGGCATCACCTTTGCTCATAGCACTTCTCTTCCTTTGGTGGCTTATTCTGGCTCTGACTGGGCTGGCTGTCCTGATGACAGGCGCAGCACTAGTGGTCATGCAGTCTTCGTTGGTAATAGTATTGTGTCATGGTGTTCAGGCAAGCAAAAGTGGTCTCTCAGTCTAGCACAGAGGCTGAGTACAGGGCTCTAGCCAATGCTTCTTCTAAACTTTAGTGGTTGCAGTCTCTCTTAAAGGAACTTCATTTTTCTTTGCCTAATGTTCCTTTGCTTCTCTGGGACAATATCAGTGACACTTTTTTGGCTGCTAATCCAGTGCTCCATGCCCACACTAAGCATATTGAGATTGATTATCACTTCTTCCGGGAAAAAGTGCAAAATCAATCCCTCAAGGTCTGTCATATTCCTGCACATGCTCAGGCTGTTGACATACTTACCAAACCCTTGCCTACTTCCAGTTTTCTGTCCAACAGAAGCAAACTGACAATCCTTCCTCGTCCTGCTAGTTTGAGGGGGATGTTAAGCACTCTCACCACGTGGCACTATTAGATAAAGGCTAGAGATTAGTTCTCTGGTTAGTTGACTAGTTAGTTAGTTAATTCAGCTAGCTGTCATTGATCAGTTATTTAGTTGACACATCAGCACTAAGTTCTGGTATTGTAATTATCTCTCTGTAATCATCCATCTATAAATGGATGCTTTGTACTTAATTCAAGTAATGAGAAATCATAATTCTGATTCTCTTCTCTTTCAAGTCTTGTCTCTCTCTCTCTCTCTTCCTTGACTCTCTAACCTTCTTCTTCTGGTTCAATCTGGTTTGTGTATTCTTTCTGCACTTTCTTGTGCTCAACACTGCAACTGCTACACTGAGTTTTACATTGGGTAGATAGAATTAGAGATCTGTTTGCGTCGATTACATGTGTGCCAACTAAAATGGCTTCCATGTATGCTGTACCTCTATCGATTCTTCATCTTCTGTATCAATTATCTCTTAGATTGTCCATTTATTCTTTCAATTAAAAGAAAATATTTCCTATAACTAAAAACATAAACTTCATCTATTCAATTTCAAACAATATATATGTATAGATATAGATACATACGCACCCCCAAGATTAGCAAGAGAATAGCCGTCTCAAGTATAAGAGTCTTGCAACGGCCAATCCCTTGCTAAATTTTGCAACTAAGATTTCCTTGCTACATTTCAAAATTTTAATTCTTTCTTACTCCAATTTTAAAGATGAAATTTTTCAAAATTTGAAACAGTAAAGCCATTGCAAAAGTTTGCAATGGAAATTAAAGTTGTTGCAAAAAATATAGCAATGCTCACTTTATTCATAGACAAGGCAACAGTCTATTCCATTGCAAATTTTAATTTAGCAACAGTTAAGCAAGGGGAATGTCTGTTGCTAAAAAATAAAAAATTTAGTAGTGAAACACAGACTGAATTGCCAAAGAAAAAAGAATTATGTGAGCTTATGGGACTTGCAGAAAAGACAATTGGTCTCAGCTTGAAGCTTGTTTGCATTTTCTTGTTGGGAGTGGATGACAAGGGTTCAGCAACAATGGGAAATCAAAGTGGAATTTGGTGGTGTTGTTCTAGTGAGAGGTGAAGAAAAGGGAAGATGTTAAGAAAAAAAAAAAAAAAAAAAAGAGCACATGTCAAGCAATGAAGGGACAGTGGATGAAATAATAACCCATTTAGTATGGATAATGATTATTCAAATGCCAATACCAAATACCCATTTATCTTTCTGTTGTCAGCTGGAATCTGCATCTAAGTGGAGACGTGACTATCAAGTCAATACTACCATATTGTTGTCCTAGTATGAAAAACTGTTTTTGCCTTTGATGTCATCTTGAGATCCAAGTTATAACTTATTAGTTAAGAATTAAATTCATGTCTTATTGTTTTAGAACTAAAATAATTTTTAAAAGCTTAATTGTGATTTTAATCAAGTTGTTTTCACAAAATGAATGATTTAGTCTCTTCTTTTTTTTAAAAGGAATAATTTGATTCCTCTATTTTCACTAAACCATCAATTTTAGTCCCTTAGTCAATATGCCATTTAAAACTTGACGAAACATGCCGATGTGGCACTAAAAGTAATATTTTTATCTTAATCAGCCAAATTAAAGCATGTAACGTGAAGATGACTGACTAAAATCCCAAATTAACCCTAATAACATTATTAAGCAATAATTATGTATGAAAAACAAGAAAAATCATAATGCATGTCCTCTTTTCCAGGTAAACCCTCTAATAACTTCTTTCAAAGTAATTGATCTATTTTACAACTGAGTCAAAAAAACTCAAAATAATATATAAGAGCAAAGAAATAATGTAAATTATTAACACAAAAGAAAGGAGAAGCATGATGAATACCATAATTTGAGACAGATAAGTCTATAAAGAATAGCAAAGAATAACTTATCAATTATCACAGGCCAGTATTACAAACATTTAGAGGTCTGCTAATTGAAAACCTTAAACAACAGGAGAGATTTCATTTGAAAACAACATGTTGACTTGAGTATATGACCTACAGAAAAAAAAAAAAAAAAAAAAAAAAAAAAAAAAAAAAAAAAAAAACAAAAAAAAAAAAAAAAAAAAAAAAAAAAAAAAAAAAAAAAAAAAAAAAAAAAAAAAAAAAAAAAAAAAAAAAAAAAAAAAAAAAGGAAAGAAAAACCCACTACACGGTAAAATATAGAGTGAAGAAGAACCATGAGCAAAAATAAAGATTCATCAACTTTAATTAGAATGTAAATATAAGAACCTGCATATCTAACAACAAACAATTTTAGATTATAGAAACATCATAAACAAATAAAGGAAGCAAAACTTAAAAAAAATCCCTAATATCACATAATTAATATAATAAAGAAGTTGGATAATGGAGAGCACAATGAAACAACAAAAATTTAATGGTCATCATTAGTGAATAAGAAGAGCAAAAAGAACAAAAAAATGTGTAATTAATAGGTCAAATTTTAGAAGTTCCTAGATTATAGCACAAAGACTGCAATCCAGTATACTATAATTAGAAGTTTCAAAGGAAGGCATAAAAAGATTGCAAACCAGTAATAAAGCTACAACTGCAGTATCAAGTAGACATTATCATACTCATCCAGTTTCAAAAAGGAAACTGTTATTTTCACATCCTAATTTGCTAATGTCATATATTTTTTAATGTTTAAATATGATATAAACTAAATTACCCTCATTCAAAAATGAAAAGTTTTTAAAATTTGACTAATAATAATATTCTTTTTAACTCTTATTAGTTGTAGCTCCATTTTTTAATTAGAAANAAATATATGATTAGTCAATTTAAAAACTTTCTATTTTTGTATGAGAATAATTTAATCTATATTATATTTAAACATTTAAAAGGGTGTGACATTAACAAACTATATTGAAAAAATAGCGGCTCTCTTTTTCTTTTCCTTTAAGTTTTACAATTAGATTAGACATACACTAAGTGCTAGCTTGTTGGCATCGTAAATAAATTTCTCGAAACCAATTATGTTTATTCAAGTTTTTCTTCTAAATTTTTATTTCAATATTTTTCATCAATTGAGCTCTCCAGATATAGGGAATGGTAATTCAAACCTAAATCTCAACTTTTTAAAAAAAAAACTCCTAAATTAATTATGCTGTGATGAGTAGTTGTCATTTCAACTTCTAATTATAGACATTTTATGACAAAATAACTCAACTTCATTATGATTATATCATTTTATCCAAAAATAGCAANAACGAGGGTAATTTAGTCTATATCATATTTAGACATTTAAAAGGGTATGACATTAGCAAACTAGGGTGTGGAAATAAGAACTCCCATTTATATCAAACATTTATCATCCTATCAAAGGGAATATCAGACAACAAATTACTAACCATCAAAAGTAATTTACTAATGAATTAAAAACCAAGTGAAGGACCAAACATACTGAATGAACAAACAGACTTCAATATTAGAACAATTTGCCCCAATCATAGATAAAAAAGAGGTTTAAAGAAGTCAGAACATAACAATTTAACTGAGAAGCATCCACCTTTAGCAAGAAAAAAAAAAAAAAAACAAGACCTTGAAGCTTTTACAAAATTTAGAACGAAAACATTATCAAAATTGGAAAGTTCAAGAATATTATTTATCTATAATGAACTGTACCTCTTCTTTATGGCATCTCTAGAAAGCTATTCAATCAGTTTTCCAAACAGGAATAAGAAAAGAAGTAGTTCCTCAACTCTTCCAAAACCAATGCAATCAGCCCTCAGCCATTTCCTTCGTTGATTAGCGGGCATGACGCAGAGCAGGGTGAATTCTCTCTCAATGGGCCAGAAGCAGAGCGGCAAGAACAGGTGATTCTGAAACCCATGATTTGAAAAAAAAAAAAAACAAAAACAAAAACGTTATCAAAATACAAGTGAATTTCAGTTATGGCATACAAAGTGTTCTGGTACACTAATTTGAAGAGATACGTACTCTCTCCTATTGCAGAGAAGGAAGAGACAATACTTCACGGGTGAAATCAAAATATAAACCATGGAAGAGGCCTCTTCAACTACAAAGACTAAAGGATAGTTAATTCCCTCCAACTAAATGTTTAAATTAAGAGTAAAACCTAATTTTAATCACTGAAAATACATGCATAGCCAATTTAGTCCCTAAAAATTTTAGTAACACTTCAATCCTTGGAAAATAATTTTATTTATCAAAATAGTTATTCGCCAACTCCCACCTACCAAGCTTGTTAGATCGGTATTAAATGTGCCACGTGCAAGATTCTATCAACTCTCACTAAAAGAAACTAGACATAAGACTATTTTGATGGACATAGTTATCTTTAAGGACTAAGGTGACAATAAAAAAACTTTTCCTGCTATCTTTCAGGGACTAAAGAAGGATTTTAGTCCTAAATTATAGACTCCAAGCACTTTGAATTAATCTTAAATTTTCTGGTGTGTGTGTGTGTGTGTTTGCATATATATTAAATTTAATCAAACAGTACAAACATAATTATAAATAGATTCATATTTTATACAAAGATTGAACATTTACATTAGAATATCATATTGGTATATTCATCATCAACTCATGTCCTAATTTGCTAGTGATTTTATTAACTTCTATCATATTCCTTCACCAAAAATGGACACGAATCCCACCTATATAAAATATTAATATCTCATCCAAAATAAATAAAATTACAAGGGATATTATCAACTCATTTTACTCTGTATCCCTTCACAACGAAAAAGAGAAAAATCATCTAATCATCGTAATCTATCTATTCCCTAATATATTTACCGTATACAAGCAAAGAAAAAAAAAATTCTAAAAATTATGAAAAAAAATATGCCAAAAATGAGCCAGTTGTGACCAAGTTGTGCAAGTCATGTGTTCGAGCTGCAAAAAATAGTTTTTTCTTTGGACACATCCGTATGCATGGCAAACACATGTAGTGGCTATGTCATGGTTGTGTTAATCAAGGAACTAAATGTTGTGTCGTTTCGTCCGAAACGCATGAAAAATTTCCATTTCCTTCATCCACGACACGACACGAGGGTACAGTTCAGAAATTCTCCTGTTTCCATGGAAACATGCTGGTGTCGGTGCATTTCGGTGGAAACTGACAGAAACACACGAAATTTCTAGCTAGGTATCGAAACAAACTGAAACACAGCAATAGACAAAGTCACAGAAATCACAGAATGAATGAACAGATAAGCAAATTATGCATGGTGGGTGCCCAACGTCTTCGGTCATTCCTTTGGCTACTGGGTCATGAGTCATGACAGCATCCTCACTAATCTCCGTAGGTACCTAAGACTAAGAGGCTAAGACATATCACTCGGCTAGGAAGGTGTGGTGGTCTGGTGGAGGCTGGTTCATCCNTGGAAACATGCTGGTGTCGGTGCATTTCGGTGGAAACTGACAGAAACACATGAAATTTCCAGCTGGGTATCGAAACAAACTGAAACACAGCAATAAACAGAGTCACAGAATGAATGAACAGATAAGCAAATTATGCATGGTGGGTGCCCAACGTCTTCGGTCATTCCTTTGGCTACTGGGTCATGAGTCATGACAGCATCCTCACTAATCTCCGTAGGTACCTAAGACTAAGAGGCTAAGACATATCACTCGGCTAGGAAGGTGTGGTGGTCTGGTGGAGGCTGGTTCATCCATGTTTGTGGGCTGTGGCATAGTTCCTGAGTTATTGGTATTTCAGTTTAAATAACTACATACCAACTAACAAACTAACTACAGAAAACAAGCTGCTACGTGCTAACACAAGATGCTAAATGTGCTACCAAAAGAAATAACTGAAAACTAAATAAGTGCAGCAGAAAGCCAAAAACAGAATAGTGGAAGAGAGAGAAGCATGGCCACGTCCAATACCATGGCGAACTAGTTGCATGACTCGGTGAGTTCAGTGTACCCCGAGTTGACTCAGCCATGCACTCCACGTTGATTTGGCACACCATGAACTTAGCTTGGGAACTTAGGATTTTTTATAGGCACACGATGAGATCTTCTTGCCTGTGATTTTTATTTCTGTAGTTAAAAATGTAAGCATCATGCACAATGAAGATTTTGTGTATTTGTGCATGTTCACATGTGCGTAAATAATAGAGAGATTTCCATAAGCAAGAGAAGCAAAGCTAAGAAAAGCTCTTCAGTAGAGTATTTCTATTAAAGAACACAAATAGGTTGCACCCTTTATATATAAACACTTCATAGCTATAATGGATGCATGAAAACATAGGAAGCCATTCACAGTTCTTGGCTTATCAGCGGAGGACGACGACGACGACGACGAGAGTTTTGGTGGCTTCAAGCTTCGCTCTTCCCTTGCATGCTTGGCTACTGTCGAATCTTCTGGAGAAGACCAGAGTGACGATGCCAAGAGAGTAATGGGCAACTTAATCTTAAAGAACACTGTCATGGTAAGGTTGAAGTGGGAGCGAGATGAGTTGCACTAGCTGCCATTGTTACTGGTTTGAGCATAGTTCGGAGGGAAAAAGTTGGTGGCAGTGACGAAGATGGAAGGACTACTGGGATGGCACTCATTAGTGCACTTAATTTCAAAGCAAGTTCCGCAACTAAACCCATTGTTGAATAGAGCAGTGCAACAGATAGGGGTGAGTTGTGTAGAAGCAACAACCAAGGACCAAGCCACTTCACCAAGCATCACACCCAGCCACGTAAACCAGCAGCAGCAGCTTCTGATATGAAGTTTATCGTGATTTGCAGTCTACTATTAAGAGTCTCTCTGGCCAGGTTCTCATGGGTGGAAGGCACCTCCTATTTTTCTCCAAGATTTCTGGTTTGCTGCATAAGGAGTGGCACGTTAAGTTGAACCACGTAGGCAGACAAGGAAACTGTTGCGCTGATTGGTTGGCGAACTATAGTTTGAATCAACCTTTGGGTGCCATGCAACTAATGTCCCCTCTGCATGAGTTAACTCTAATGGTTCTAAGTTTCAGAGTTTCAGAGTCGAGGATGGGAGCTTGTTATAAAGGACGTGTTTAGATAGAGTAATGCATGCGGTGATGCCTTAGCTAGGAAGGGGCATGTGGCCTCGTTTTGTGTTGTTCAATTCTTTGTTTGTCCTTTGTGTATTAGGTAGCTTTTGGTTGGGGATTTTTTGGGTGTTTCGACGACTAGAGTAGTCCCTGGGTAGTTTCTGCACTTTGCTTTTGTTGGTCTCTTGCCCCGTTGTTCAACCAAAAAGAAAAAAAAGATAAGCAAAAGCAAACTGAAAAAGAATCAAAAGCAACCAAAAAAAAAAAAAAGATGTGACAATTTATATCACAATACATGAATGAGAAAGGACAATAATTGGTAAAGTTAAATAAGAACAAAAGATACGGTTTGACTCCATTATTTCTCAACCTTCACTCTACCAACCTTCAACTTGGTTGTGCGAAATAGAGAAAAAATCTGAAGCTGCCCAGCTGCATTTTCCATTGAAAGTTAATTTCTTTGCCTGAAGGTTAGTCTTTTCTAGCCCTCTAATTTGGGATTTATGGTTATCTTTCCTTTGGGTATTGGGTCTTATTCTATCTTAAACTCAGATTAGGAAGAGTGCCCTTGAACTAAAAATCAATCATAATAAACAATACAAAAAAAAAAATGTCTTCTCCTTAGTCTTCTGTAGATGGAGTAGTGCATCTCTGTCTTAAAAGAAATGGAAAATTACTGGAAGTGGTGCACATGGTTTCTCTTTCATACTATTTTTTTTTTGAGTTTTAGTCACAAGTGACAAGCTTCATGTTGGAAGCTTTTTATTTGATGAAAATTTGGTGAGAGCTAGTGAGTAAAAACTGATTTCTTTGCTTGTTGCTGATATAATTACCATAGAGGATTCTAAATTTCTAATTGTGCACCATGAATTTTCTTTGTACTATTCCTTTCTTTAGTTATGCTTTTCCACTATTGATCAGATTGTTTTAGAGCAACAAATAAGAGAATAAAGTTCTATGTCATATTTAAATAAATCATATTTTCATTTTACTTTAGAAACATGTAGATAAAGACTCGTAGCCCCATTTGAAGTACTTTGGGAACTTGAAGCAATGAGCTACAAATTTGAAAATGCTGAAGTTTTATAAATGCTCTCATTTGTTATTTTCATGGTATTTTGGATGAAAAAAATAGAATGATTATCTTAAGCTATAGAGTTTAGTTTATTTTTTAGTTACATATTTGTATTATTATTTTTGGGATACAGGTATGAGTTCAAGTAGGGGGAAAGAAATATTAATAGAGGAAGATCCAAAGGAGAAAAAAAAAAAAAAAAAAAGATCCTGGTTGGACTTATGGAGAAATGTTGGGTGGAAATAGACAACATGTACAATGCAATTTTTGTCATAAAATAATGAAAGGTGGTGGTGTGACTAGATTGAAGCAACACTTAGCTGGGGGTTATCCCAATGTTGAGAAATGTGAAAAATGTCCTTTAGAAATTTCTAAGAAAATGAGAGAACTTTTGAAGGGCAAAAAGAAAGAGAATGAACAATTAGCTACTGCAAGAGCTGAAATGAGGGAAAATCTAATGGGTGGAGCTAGAAGAAGAGCTGGCATTGAAGAGATATCATCTGAAGATTCAGATGATGATATGACAATTCGAGAGAAAGAAGAGTTAGAATATGCAAAACAGATATCTATTGAAGATATACACAGGGCAGAAAGAGGACATCAATATGGTCATTTTCAACCAATATCAAAGAAAGGAAAAAGACCTTTTTTTCGTAGTGAAAGTGTAAAAGAGTCTACAAGCAAAATCTTTAGCAAAAAAAAAGAAAAGGGTCCAACCAAGGAAGAGATGAATCCTTCAATATATCGCCAACGAGATGTTTATCAACAAAAGTTGCACCATTTGTGGAATCCCAAAAAATGGGCAAAGTCAGCAAAGCAAGCAATTGGTAAATTCTTTATTTATCAAAATATTCCACCAAACAAAGCCCAGGGTCCTTTTTATGATATCATGATTGATGAAATTACACGTGTGGGTGTTGGGGTGCAAGGTCCTACTCCTTATGATATTGGTGGCCCAATTCTTGATGATGAAATAGAAGAGATAAAAGAATACATAGAAAATTTTAAGAAGAAATTGGCAATTTATGGTGTCACAATTATGTGCGATGGTTGGCAATCTATATCCCGTTTAGCAATCATAAACTTTTTGATCTACTGTGATGGGAGAATAGTTTTTCACAAGTCAATTAATACAAGTGGAAGAGAAAAAGATGCCAAGTATATTTTTAGCTTGATGGACCAAGTGGTTGAAGAGATCGGTGAAACTAATGTTGTGCAAATCATTACAGATAATGCATCTGCATACAAGAAGGCTGGTGAGTTATTGATGCAGAAGAGACCACACTTGTATTGGACTTCTTGTGCTGCTCATTCTCTTGATCTAATATTGCATGATTTTGCAAAATTTAAAGAAGTTGAGAAGGTTTTGGAAGATGCTAAAAGGTGCATCAATTTTATTTACAATCATTCCAAAATTCTTTACATGATGAAAACCTATTGCACAGGAGAGTTGATTAGACCTGCTCAAACACGATTTGCAACCAATTATATTGCTCTTGCAAGTCTTATGGAGCAAAAAAATGGGCTGCAAAGAATGGTTACTTCAGATGAATGGTATAGGAATTTAGCTAATAAGGATTCAGTTGGAGCACGAGTTCATGCCACTATACTAGATCCAAATTTTTGGAAGAATGTTAAGAAAATTGTTGATATACATATACCAATTGCTAAAGTTCTAAAGTTGGTTGATGGAGAAAAGCAAGCTACAATGCCATATGTTTATGCAGCAATGTGCAAAGCAAGATCAACAATTCAAGAGATGGCTCCTAAGTCAGGCAAAAAGTATATTGATATGATTGACTATCGTTGGCATAAACAAATAATCAGTGATATTCATATGACAGGTATTAAATATTTGATTATACATTTTTATTTATGTTATTTTTGTAATACATTTATATTTATTTCATCTTTAACTATAGTAATTGATATTTTATTCTTGATTTATACATGAAAAAAGCATATTACTTGAATCCATCATATCAATACTCTGAAAACCTTGGAGCTCAAGAACATTTGTTGAAAGCGCTTAAGCATGTGATTTCTAGATTAGAGCCAAGCTCAACTAAAGCTTCCTATGCACTCAATGAGGTATTTATAATTTTTTCTTTATCTTTCTCATTTGTGATAAGAACATCTAATAATTACCTGCACTAAATTTTTTATGTAGGTCAAAATATTTCGAGATGCCATGTATGGATTTTCCAACAAATTAGCTATCAAAGGAAGAGATAAAACAGATCCAGGTTTGACTTATTATATTAGTAACAAAATTGCTATGTGTATATGAAAACATTTCAATATATTACTAACTAATTTCCACCAATTTTAATTTGCAGCTGAATGGTGGCTTATGCATGGCACTGATGCTCCAAATTTAAGAAAAATTGCAATAAGAATATTGTCACAAACAGCTTCGTCTAGTGGGTGCAAAAGAAATTGGAGCACATTTGCATTTATTCACACAAAAGTCCGCAATCGTTTGAATTATGATAAATTAGAGAAGCTTGTTTTTGCACAATATAACATGCGATTGAAATTGAAGCATATTATGAAGGAGCATAATGAACAAGGTGCTGACTTCAAAGCAATAGATTTGACCACAATTTTTGAAGAATATGATGGTATTTCAGAATGGTTAGATGATCCTGGTGATGCACTATTAGATGAATTGGATGAAGATACTGGAAATATTAGGCCAAATACTTATTTGGGTACATTTGCTAATCGATGGTCAGATTCACAAACTACTCAACTAAAAGTTAGCGGAAAGCAACCAAATAGAATAACTACAGATGAGGAGTTTGAAAATTTGATGAGAGGATCAACACATCATGAATTTTCACCTACTGCTGATGTTGATGAGGAATCAGATGATGATATTGATACTGATACTGATCCAGGTGATGGTGGTGAAGTAGGTGGTGAAAATGTCACAAGTACTGATAGGGGTGGTGAAAGAAGTCATTATTCACCAGGTATGGTTTTCACATCAGAACAAGGATTTCAATATTGCACTAAAGATACTGATCATGGTTATAGGCCTTTTGACTATAATAGACCAAGTGATAATGATGTTGAAATGCAAGATGTTGAAGAATTGGCTTCTAATTTTTCTTCACTTAATACTCATGGATGTGAGTCTAATAGATTTGGTTATACTTTATCATCTTCAACACGTGGTCAGAGTTCTGGGCATGATTCATCATCCTCTGCACATAATTATGGCTCATTATACTCATCATCCTCACAGGTTGATTGGCGTCTTCCAACATACTATATGGAGGATTTTGAAAAATTTAAGAGGGATTATGATAATTATTACTGCTCTTACATGACTTGGATTAATTATTGTGACTATGTGGAGAAGCATTATCAATTTCCTCTTAGATTATATCCAAGTTCTGGATATTTACCCCCTAGACATTCTACTGCTAATTGATTTGAACTTTTTAATATGTTTTTGTTGATTATGTATTGTGTAATTTGAAACTTAAAGTATAATATGTACTTTTAATTAAGTTTTATGTATCTCAAATGTTTTAAACATTTTTGGACATTGATTATATTAATGTTATTTGGTTACAAATGTAATTATTCAATACTATATTATCTAATTTTATATATTTTTATCACTATTATTATGTTAGAATCTTTTAAAATTAAAAAAAGTTATTGCTTAAAATTATTTAAAACGTTTCTTAAAAAATCTTCCGTTTCCACGAAATTTCCGAAACGTTTCCGTTTCTTGAGTAACCGAAACGGTACCTCGACACGACATTTAGTTCCTTGGTGTTAATGTCCGAGATCTGTTAGACACGGGAACATGTACAGTAAATTGACGTGTCCATGCTGAAGGTGACCAACGAAGATCACAATGATTGAGTTGAATGTCATGAAAGATTCGTGACCACAAAAAGGATTGCAGGGGCTGATCCGTGAGTGTAATTTAGTAATGATGACTGATTGATTGAAGAATTAAACACAACCAGTTATAAGCTGGTCTGTAATTGAGTCATAAGTTTTACACGGAGGAAAGTCAAGGGAATTTTGGGCGGGAAGACTCTTTCTAAGAGGTTGAGACATGTCCAACTACAATAGCCCTTGGCAAAGATCTAGAAATTTTGACTAGTTATAGCAAGAAACATACTATAAATATTGTAATAAAAAAAGTATAATAAGATTTTAATTGTGTAAAATTAACATATAACAAATAAATAAACAAAAAGGAAACTTTCACATAATTATATTATGTTCGAATAAAATAAAATAAAAAAACAAAAAGAAATGAATATCAAAGTAATTTGTACCTTCGATCATGAAATATTCAAGCATTTATCTTTCCACTGAAACCAAATCCTTTAGAAAGATTTCTCTATCTATTATGAGTAATACGACAAAAAGAGACAACAATTAAGTAATTGTGGAGGGTAAAAGATAAAAATAAAGAAGGAATCACAACTCTAAAACTCTCTAACTCAGTTATCGCTTTGGCTGACATGATGATCGTAACTAATGGGAGAAGAGGAAAGCTTTAGAAAGCTTCAACGAAAGTTTTCTCTCTGTCTCATCTGAAGTAAAAAAATAAAGAAAAGTAGTGTCAATTCACGTGACTTATTATTTAGAAAAAAGTCGAATTTAAACCCTTAAACTTAGCGTGATATGTAGATTACCCCAAGTGTTTTAAAATGTGCAAAACACCACCTTATACTTTCAAAACGTGTAAAAACACTCCCTTTACAGACGGACGTCCATTCTTGGACGGAAAAGATCACGTGCAAGTCATGTCCAATCCGTTCAGTCCCATCTCTTCGTTTCTCTCACTTCTTTCTCTCTCTAGAAGCCACGAGTAGAATACGAAGAAGCTCTGTTAGACCCAGTAATGGCTGCCGACGTTAGCTCTCTGATTCAGGTTCCAAACGGTGGTGGTGGATACAAGGAGGAGCAGCATCGGACCTTGGCCAACATTGCTTTCTTCTGTTGCGCGAAAAGAAAACGTTGTTCGGTGCCGGAGTGTCACCCGAAACTTCATTGCTGGAAAGGCAGCTAGAATGCCCACCATGTGCTCGATATTATCACCAAATTAGCAAAACTAGGCATCAGAAAATCTCGCATCTTCTTTTGAACCGTTCTCTTCACCTTTATTTTTGTCATTGACTTCATTGTCCTCTTTGTTGATATTTGCATAAGCTTGAACCTCAAGGTGCGTTGAATCTATCTGTCTTGGGATTTTCTGTTTGTTTCCCAGGAAAAATCAAATTGGGTTGCTGTCAAAAACTCTAATGGGAAAGAAAATTCATGATTTCTGGAGAAACCCCTTTTTTGTTAAAGTCACAATTTTTTGTGCTGAACTCTCTCTATCAAAAATTAACGATAGAATTATTGTTATTTGGAGTGAAATTTTGAATTTGTCATTGATTTGGAGCTACATTCTCAAGCACCAGACTACGTCTCAGTTAATGGGAGGGGAAGATAATCACGTGACTTGCATGTGATATTTTCCATCCAAAATTGGATGCCCCTCTGGAAAAAGAGCATTTTTACATATTTTAGAAGTATAATAAGGTGGTTTTTTGCACATTTTAAAATATTTAGGAGTAATTGCACATCATCCTAAGTTTAAAGTGCTAAATTGAATTTTTCCCTATTATTTATCCCACTTCTCACGTGAGCTTTCAAACTTTTAATTGAGACCACTAGTTTAGAAGGCTCCTCACGTTGTGACTTGCAGATTTTTGTCTCAAATAACCAGTTCGAATGTGAAGCAATGCTAACTAAAATAATGAAGATGTGGGGGAACTTCTAATTTTTAGTGCGGCCAAAAAAAATATACATATTAATTAGAAGGACAAAACTTAAGTAAAGTTTTATAAGTTCTGATGGTACTGTTTCTCAATTAAAATATAACATATGTATTATTTTGTATACATCAACGCCACCTCAACATCATTTATTATTTAATGCCGTTATCCCTTTCTTCTTCACCTTCTCCATATTTTTTTCACACTGGGTTGCATCACTTCTCCTTCTTCATCTCTCTTTCACACTGTAATCACCACCACATCTCTCAAAGAAGTCCCGCACTCAATAATCCGCTGGTTTTCACTTTTCTGAATCTTTCTTTCGATTATTAGTAAACAGGAATAATGCAGAAGAAAACCCAGTTGTCATTGAATACCATTGGACAAGTCCCACACATGCAAGGGCAAGGAGACGTTGGTAAGACCAATTCCAGCAAAGACCACCTTGGGACGAACTCCGACACTACCACTGCAGGTATTTTGACGTTTGATTAGAAATCAATAACCAATTTTTTTTTTTTTTGAGAGGTTGATTTCGCTGCTTTGAATAGAATGCTGCAAATTTACTTTTCCATTTTCCTTATCTGGGTTCATTCATCTATTGTCATTCTATGTGTATTTTTTGTGGGCAGTTCTTTCCTGGTATTTGATAGAATGTCTGAATTTTATTTAATGACAACAATCTTTCAGTTAATGAATGCATTCCAAGTGTTTGATAGAATGTCTCAGTGAAGGAAGTAACACTGCATTTATATTCTGTGGTAGATTGTTTCTTTCTTTCTTCAGATGTGTTCTTGAAGGTAAGTATGAGGGATTGGATTAGTTTTCATTTTTTAGAAAAGTAATCTCATAATGATAACAAGCTTGAGCCTTGACCTTGAGGTGGGAGGAGTTGCATGACTTCTCTCTGATTGTGGTATGTGTTTTTCCTGCAGAGGGGATACGTGGGATCGTGTTTCTGTATGGTTGGCAATTGGACTACTGGTTTATGTATTTTATGGCAGAACCCACAGCTCTCTAAAAGATGCAATTTATGTGCCAGCAAATCAAGTCGATGAAATCTATCGAACCTCCACAAGCCCTCTAGCTTAACCTCTGCCTGCTCCTCTGTCTAGCTTAACTTTTATGCTATATGTAATTCATGTACAACAAATGCTTCTCAAGCTTCATAATTAGGGCCTTAGGTTTATCTTCTTCTAGAGAAGAATGTAACTGTCGATGTCTTAAATTATGTCTCAATTGTTCCCTATTATTTATTTATCTTACTTGTATTTTGCTAAGTGATCAGCTTACCATTTGTATGATACCCTAGGTGAGTGAGTGATCTAGGACTTGTTCAAACAATGTAAATAAAATTCAAGAATTCAATTTGGTTTCTCATTTCTTTTTGTTCGAAAGACTTAGAAATATCTTTTCTTCCTTTTTCTTCTTCGTACAATGTGTAATTTTTTTTTGAAATGGTTGTCTTTTGGATGCCATAAATTAAGTGATAGTGACTTCTTGTATTAAAAATAGGCAGATAGTACATACATGTTCAACTTAGAGGGTCTTATCCCTAAACTTTGTCAATTGGTTCAAGAAGTGGGAGAAGATGAAAAGCTCTTCATCTACATTCAACTGGGCAACAAGCTCTATCCTATATGGTACTGCTCCTTTTTTTTTTTGGTTTAATTGTTACTTCTTCTAGAATGTTTTATGCATTCCCAAAAGCTTATATATGTGAGGAATGCTATATCATTTATTAATTTAGGATACACAAGAAACTACACACATTTTCTTTGAAAAGGAATTCTCTCCTGAGGGGAAGAATGTAATTGAAAATGAGGATAAATTGAAGAGAGGTGGAGATTGCTGCATGATAATGTCCTTATCAATTTTAATGATTACTGATACTATTGAATTTGTTCTTTTGGATTTTGTTCCAAATTGTGTTGACAGTTGTTAAATTTTAAACTTATTCTTAGGGATCTGCTAAAGTCTGAGAATTGACTTAAGGAAGGATATGGAGGAAATATTTAGAACTAAGCTTTCAAAAATCAAGGAAGAGCTAGAATTCTGTGAAGAGAACCTTACACCACCAAGACATATGCGGATGGCGAAGAAACAAGGAAAATGTTTAGTACCCCATGTCAATTTCAATATATGATGTAACCTTGTTCTGTAATCATTAACTATTCTATATATAGTCTTGGCAATTTGACCAGAATAGCACTGTTACACTAACTAATTACATAAAAGGGGTCTTTTTCAAAGTATTTACCAAGAAGGGGCAGTTTTGAGTTTTTTAATATTTTTTCGACCAATATAGAACACGTTTTACCTTTCCCTAAAGCGTCTTCCATTTGAACACGCTTTACCCTAATTTCCCCAAAAGCGTGTCTGCATTAAAACGGCTTGGGAAAATTTCAATGGAACACGCTTCAGTATAAAGCGTGATCAAAAAGCATAAAGTGTGTCCCAAGGAGTAAAGCGTGTTTCTCAGGCAGGTAGAGCATTTTCTAACGATTAACACTTTTGTATGGAAAAGCGTGAAGGAACACTGAGAAAGCGTGAAGGTCTCTATAAATAACAGCCTGTTGAACAAAATTTCATATGCAAATTGTGGGCAAAACTTCTAATTGCTGAAGGTTTGTTACGAAAATTGAAAGTGCTCAGCAATTTTATTTTTTTTTTTATCTATTTGAGTTTCTAAAGGTATGTTTATTTATAATCTTGTATTAGATTATGTATAGTATTAGTGTAATAGTAATGTTAGAGTATTATTATAAATGTGTTATTAATTTTTAGTTTGTGCTTGAAAGTGTTAATTTTATATGAGTATTGAAGAAAAAATTAACTAGTTTTTATATATACTAATTGTGGTTGAAAAAATATATGTTAGGAAGAAGAAGCATATATTAATACATCATAATGGTTAGATATATAATGGCTCCCAAGGTGTAATGTGTGAGGGAGCTTCAATGTATGGGTTAAAATTGAAGAAGACTTGTGGATTAGATAGATTAAAGTTTTATATCCACACTAAGATGAGACTTAAAGCAAGTCAAATAGTTGAAAAGATAACTTATAGATTCCCAATTTCAGTTAATCCATTATTTTATCTTGCATTTGAATTGGGATCTGATGGAAATGTTGAGATGATGTATGAGAGTAATGCTAAACATCATAGTTTGGGTCCAATTGAGATATATATGGACATCACGACTATGAATGTTGCTGGAGATGGAGGTCAAGCTGAAGCTGTTGAAGTTGGCCTAAGTTCATATCTTTGTTCCTATCCTCCATATAGTCAATTGGAAACAAGAGCGGACCCTTGTTATGAATCGGAGATTGGTTCACATGGAATTCAATATGGTTTGGTTACTTTTAGTCAGACGCATATGCCAGAAAGATGTCATGGGTCTGCAAATAGTGATCCATGGCTAAGTTCAGATGTTCGCGGTAGCGGCATTGAAGTATATGAAGTTGGATGTAGCCAACATGAAGATGAGCTCAAAAACAGAAGTCGCAGCAATTCACCTGGGGATGAGCGAGAAAATAGAGGTTACAACAATTCACTTGGGGATGAGCGAGAAAATAGAAGTCGCAACAATTCAACAAGAGATCCTCTAATTTATAGCGGTGACGATGAGGACCATGATTGTAGTCCAGATACTGTAGAATCAAGCAGTGATGTGGAGACAGAAGATTTGCTAGATCTTAATGTGGGGCCACTGAGACAGGAACCAATAGCTGGGAGGGCATAACACGTTGCACCAATACAAGCGGTACTTCCACCGCATTATGGATATGTTCATTGGGAGACGATGCAAAAAGTTGACGATGCTGAACAAGTAACAAGGTGCAACCAATTGCAGAGAGAAGATGAGTTCCAAATTGGACAGAAGTTTGAAAGCAAAGACAATCTTCAATTAGCTATAAAGCAATACTCACTTCATGTGCATCAATAATTTAATGTGAAGGAGTCTAAGCCTAACAAGTTGAGTTTGATATGTTCAAACAATGCTGATGGATGCATGTGGCGACTTCGAGCATGCTTACATGCCAAGAGCAAAATTTGGCAGATACGAAAATACAATGGGCCTTATACGTGCACAAATGCAAGCATGATACAAGATCACAAGGAACTAGATGTTAAGGTGATTGCAGGAACCATTGTTGGGCTGGTACAGGAGAATGTTGATGTGCCAATAAAGCTGATACAAGAGTGCATAAAAAGCACATTCTCCTATCAAATATCATACCGAAAAATATGACTTACGAGAGAGAAAATAATCGCGCAAGTATATGGTGATTGGAAGGAGAGTTATAATTTGTTGCCTAGGTGGATGGCTGCACTTGAGAAACGTGCTCCTGGAACTATCGTTCAATGGTGCCTAGATAATCGATGGATTGAGAGGCCACAATATGATCATACCTTAAAGAGATTTCGATGTGTGTTCTGGGCATTCAAGCCATGCATTGACGCATTTAGGTTTTGCAAGCCAGTTGTGCAAATTGATGATACTTTTTTGTACGGGAAGTATAATGGGACTCTCCTCATCGTCACAACACAGGATGACAGTAGGTGACCATTATCTTTAGCTTATGCCATTGTGGAAGGTAAGACAAAAGAAACTTGGTCATGGTTTTTAATGCGTGTTAGATAGCACGTCGTTGGAAGCAGTACAAATTTGACTTTAATTTCAGACCGTCACGTTAGCATTATCGCTGCCATTGACGATGCAGAAGTTGGTTGGCGCCCACCATTAGTGCATCAGTTTTTCTATTTACGGCACATGGTGAGCAATTAGAACAACGCATTCAAGAATGTTAATGTGAAACACCAAATCTACAGAGCTAGTAAGAAAATTAGTATTTATAAACAATGATGTATTTTTCTTAGTTTGTAAAGAGAAGAAATATATTTTAAATGTTTTATACAGGTGTCCAGTTTGAGTTTGCCAAATTTGAGAATATAATGTCAAAGATACATAGCGAATGTCCCGATGAGCATTCGTAGAATTATACAAGAGATATTGAGCTGATAAAATGGACACAATAAGAGAACACTCATGGCAGATGTTATGGCTTAATGACGACCAATCATGCTGAAAATGTGAACAGCATGTTGAAAGGGGTCCGTAACATGCCCATTACTGCCCTTGTGAGAGCTACATATCATAAAATGAATCACATTTATAATGGCAAGCGAGAAATGGCTTGAGCGAGGTTAGCGAGTGGGCAGATGTGGACAGAAGATGCAGATAAGAAGACGCGTGAAAACACTCATTATTCATCTTCACACCGGCCAATATTATTTGATAGAGATACTAGATCATTTGAAGTAAAGGAGATATTCAACTTGAGTGGGGCAAATTTTTCATTTGAATTTAAATGACAGAATGTGCAGATGTGGTAGGTTTCAGACACTTCATATTCCTTGTTCACACACGATTACTGCTTGTGCCTCTATTATGTGGATGCATGGAATTATGTGGATCCAATATATTCTACGCGGTACTTAGTCCAAGCGTATGGTAGGAAATTTTACCTAATTTGTGGATAAGACTCTTGGCCAAAGGTTCAGGGACTAACCATCATCCCTGACCTTGCAAAGTTACGGGCAAAAGGACGGCTCAAATCAACCCGTATACGCAATGAGATGGATTGGGGCGAAGGTTCACGAAGCGCACTAAGGTGCGGGTTGTGTCGATTGGAAGGGCATAACAGGAGGAGCTGTCCAAACAGAAGACAAAACCATGACCCAGAGTAACCAACCTAGTAATATGTGTCGGCCTCAATTTTTGTTGTTACTATTGTATAATTTTATCTGTATTTGTTATCATTCTATATATATAAGTAATATGAATGTTGATGACTAAACATTGTTATGATAATGACGGTTAACATGTTTTCAATATGGTCTTACAATATACACATGGTGACATTTTTCAAATGTGTGGGCATGCTTGGAGGTTAGATAGTGAATTTTGGTATTTGTCACACCCAACATTACATGACTCTCCCTAAGTACATTCTGTAATGTTAATGGAATGGAAACACAGAGAGCGCCAGTCTAAAAATTTACGTGAGTTGGCAAATATCCAAAACGTTCGCGCTCCGAGATCAGTAGCAATACATATGGCTAGGCGAAACATGATAGAGCTGCGATCAAGTCTATATCACATAAGAGAAGAGAATAATCGTATAGGGATTAGATTTCACTGAAGTGATTGTGAATAGAGTTCAAGAGATGCGATGATGGATGGTGATATGCCACGAGCTGCTATGTGGGTTCGTTTCACCCAAGAACCAAAATGTTCCCTCGACGTACACATCTTCTGTTGAACTGGTGTCAACCCCACGTGACGGTCCTGCTGCCATGTCCGCAAACTAAGTGATACTGTCGGCGGTGTCATACCCTAACCCTGCCACTGTGTCACACCCTCATGTTGAACCGGTGCCACTCCAGCTGAATGAGCATGACCCATGGCCTCACTGGGTGTCTGTTCTATGGACGTCCACTGTGAATACTGCAATCCAGCGGTCGGAGCAACTAACCCATAGTTATGCAACAACTGGGTTAGGTCTGTATGAAGTCCAACCAACTGCTCTGGGGTCAATGAAGGCCTAACAAATGGCCCCTCCAGAAACTGCTGGCTCTGCTGAAATTGAGGTGGCATGCCAAATGGTGGCATAGCTGAAACCCCTGGCTCTGCTAAATACCCGAGCTCTGCTGGATGTCTGGTGTCTGCTAGAATGACGATAGAAACTGAACACCCGACTAGAACATCGGTGGCTGCTGGGAGGGTCCGCCCTGATCCTGACCCTATGTACACTGAGCTGTGACAACTGCGAATGGCGGCTGCTCAGAAGATGGCTGTTGTGTACACTGAGCATAAGACCAACGGCAGGATAGAACGTCATGTTGGGGTGAAGGTACACCACCTTATAAATGATGATAAGATATACTTAATATTAATTTCAAATCAAGTCATAACAGGCAATACAGTAATATGCATTTCATAAACCTGATCAATGAGAATGACGTTACTGGGGCTCATAAATCTCCTCGTGATCCGGAGATACCATGACATGTAATCCGATGTCACACCCTCACTCCCATGATATGGGACTGTATAACTGTGTCGCTGCCTCCATGTCTCGTAGTATGCCTCGTGAAACTGGGTCCACCACCAGTCTTGGTTGCCCCTCATGATCATTGTCTCTAAGCGCTGAATATACCCATAAATGGCAATAAGAATATCTTGACATCCTCCAAATTGCCAAACCACTCTATCAAGGTAATGCATCTTAACTATGTTGAAACACAGTAAGAGAACCCTAGCCGTCTAAATATCCCACCCAGCCATACAGTATGGTGGCAACAGTGCCCCACAGTAAGGCTACCATATAATCTAGAAATCACAAGAAATAACATTTACGTTAGTCTATAAAAATGTATGGACTGCCACATCAACTATACTTACATGGCATATTCAAATGTCTTACCTCATTAACTCTCAGACGATCCAGAGCTCATCGATACCCTAAATGATTTCTCACGACATCGATCTCCTTATACCTTAAGGGATGTTGCCACCTATTATATTAATTTAACTTATCAGAATATATTTGTTAACTGTGTGATAACATATTAAATTTACATACAGTTAAACATACACGATTGCAACAAATAATTACAAAGTTATACTAATTAAAAAATCATTGTCCTATAGTTTAGAAATTTATCATAAATCTAACAAAAATGAAGTCTATATCATAATTTCTAAATACTAAATCTGCTAAAACCTGAAATAAGTTATTAAACTAATCAATAATTTACACAAAATTTTAATGACAAGTGATATTATCTCTACTAATATTCAGTCTCATATAACTTAATTTCTACAAAAATAACAGTTATAGGTATACTAACATGCATGCAAGTGGGCCCGCCACCCTTCCTACCAGTTGCGGAGGTGCTGGCGAAATAAATGGAAATCTTTCGTATGCCCAAACCTCCGGCAAGTGTGAAGACCCAGGAAACTCAAGAGTGCGACCGTGGGCAAGGTTACAGAGGCCCCTGTACAAGCACGCCAAAACTGCAAATCCCTAACTCATACCACCCGTAGCATCACAATCCTCCAAAAGCTTGAGGTACATGAGATGGACATAGTTGCTTGTTGCATCAGGCATCAACCAACCACCGATCATAAGCAAGATGTGTGCTCTCGCATGATACTGTACCTCCAGATCAGTGGCGTCATCTGGCAATACTGCAAACTAGTCCTTCAGCCAAGTCATCTTTAGTCGACCACCAGCTAAGACGTCCTCATCTTGCAGCAAACCCAACAGTTGCTGCATCAGCTCCAACAATGGATAATAACTACATCCACTAACTACGTCTCCATCAATAGGAATCCCTAATAATACCTCTACATCCTATAATGTAACAGTACACTCTCCACCAGTCATGTGGAAAGTGTGTGTTTTTTGCCTTCATCGCTCCACTAAAGCAGATAAAAAATTTCGATCTAACTTTAGAGGGGAGACTGATGTAGCTCCCCCAAAACCCGCTTGCCTAAGATAAAACATTATTCTTTCATCAGCTTCAGCAATCCTATGATTACATGTCTTCATAAACCGCTCCGTCTGAAATAATAATATTTATTTAATAAACAAATTAAAGATAAAATTAACATACTTTCTATAACTAAAAATAAATAAAAACTTACTTCATTAGTCCAAATATTTTGTTGAAATATGACGTCCTTGCTTAGTCAAAACACTAGGATCGATAGGACCAGACAACATAAGCTGATTTTGAGCCATACTATAGTCAAAATAATAGAAAAAGGACAAGAAGATCTTCGGGACCACTTTGAATGAAGGCGACACGCTCTAAGGGGGGGAGGGGGGTAGGGAAAAGGTGAAAGTGATGGGAGAAAGGGATGAGGAGAAAGAAATAGCAAAGTGTGAAGGGAACACGCTTTATGTATAAAGAATGTTCCCTTCATATTTTCCCAGGCCATATTTTAGTCAAATGAAGACACGCGTTATGTATAAAGCGTGTTCAAACTGAACAAACTTTAGAGAGAGGTCAAGCATGTTCTATACTGGTCGAAAAATATTAAAAAATTCAAAACTGCCCCTTCTTGGTAAATATTTTGAAAAAGACCCATTTTATGTAATTAGTTAGTGTAACAGTGCTATTCTGGTCAAATTGCCTATAGTCTTATTTCTTTCTCCCAGTATAGAAGTTACTGAAACTTCATATGTAACTCTCTTGGTGGTTCATTTTCCTCCCATTTTGGTTCATTACTTTTGGGATAATAAGATAATTGAAATTCTATCAAAACCATTGACATCTACTTGCTGTAAATATCATTCTCTCATTTCTGATATGATGAATTTTTCCGCCTGCATGATTAATAACTCAAAAATAATGGACTTTATATACCATGATAAAATGCGCAATTTTAGAATCATATTGCTTACTGATGATTTATGAGGAACAGTTATAAATAACAATTCATGATTATTATTGCAAATCAAAATATGTAAACCTGTCAAAACCATATACAAGAAAAAATGTAGAATCATTGAACTAGACTTAAGTGAACTAATAAAGCTGTAAAACTACTTAAATTCTTCTGGACTAGCAAACAAAGTTTAGAAATTGTAGCAAAATGACAAAATAGTTGATTTTCATCAATCAATTGAACATCAAATAGGTCTATACAAAAACTAGTTGAAATCATGTCTTGGCTTGAGAGAATGCCCATTGCAGCAACTTTTGTCCTCATCCCTTGTTAAAATTTGATGTCTTGGCATTGGAAGCTGTTCCATAGTATTTTCCTGCAAAATTAAGCTTTTGGAATTAAAAAACGGTCACTATAAGATGTTTAAAAGTTACAAGTTCTTCTAAACATGGATGGGCAATGACAAAAGCCACAATGTTAAAAATTAATAAATATCCATTGCTGGTTACAAAATGCATCCAAGTATAACATCTAGTCAACCTCTTAAGGAAGCTTACAACAAGCATTTTCTCTTTAAAACAGGAAACTTTTGTAAGCAAAAGTAGTGAAGGTCACTAAGGTTTAATATTTATCTCTAAACCATAGACCTCTCTCTTTTGATCTAAAAGAATATAATTGATTTTGGTGTTTAGAAGATCCAAAAGGAATAAAAGAACAGGATAACCTATCAGAAAACTATAAGTGGACAGCCAACAATACTCTAGCATCTCTTTTGATCTTCTATTAGGTATACAGGACCAGCAACGGTTGTCCTTAAAAACAATGCTTGGATATGCGATTCAAATTAATGGACATATAATGAAACCAGCAATGGTGATGCTACAAACAATGCTTGGATGATTCAAATGTATGGACTTATAGCAAGGATGCCCAAAGAATCTCTTAAAAATGACAGGACACTATACCTAGGTCATACTCATATGAGCTATTGTGGGAACTTGACATCCCTATAAAAATGGTACATGTTGCACATAAAAAAAAAAATAGAAGAGTTTTTATCAAGAAAACACATATAGAAGAGAAACAAGGTTAAGTTTACTATAATTAGCCTTCACTGACGTTCTAACATAATGTCACAGCAAACAATTGATCATCAATCCTGAAATCTCATACACAGTCCTCATTTCTTTCTTCTTAAATTAGAAATTTGAACATTTTATAAATGGTATAAAACAATTCACAGTGTTCCAATGCTAAATAGAGAAGGATAGAATAAATGAGCTTCTCCTTAAAAGTAAACCTAATTTAAAGTGTACTATATAATCCTTAAGCTTGTTATCATTATGAGATAACATGAATTGAATCTTTTAGAGAGCTGTGGGTTCTGCCATAAAATACATAAACCAGTAGTCCAATTGCCAACCATACAGAAACGCGAGCCCATGTATCCCTTATGCAGGAAAAACACATACCACAATTAGAGAAGTCATGCAACTCCTCCCTCCTCAAGGTCAAGGCTCAAGCTTGTTATCGTTATGAGATTACTTTTCTAAAAAATGAAAACTAATCCAATCCTTCATACTTACCTTCAAGAACACATACGAAGAAAGAAAGAAACAATCTACCATAGAATATATATGCAGTTACTTCCTTCATTGAGACATTCTATCAAACACTTGGAATGCATTCATTAACTGAAAGATTGTTGCCATCAAATAAAATTTAGACATTCTATCAAATACAAGGAAAGAACTACCCACAAAAATACACATAGAATGCCAAATGAACTCAGATAAGGAAAATGGAAAAATAAATTTGCAGCATTCTATTCAGAGCAGCGAAATCAACCTCTTAAAAAAAAATTGGTTACTGATTTCTAATCAGACATCAAAATACCTGTAGTGGCAGTGTCGGAGTTCGTCCCGATGTGGTCTTCGCCAGAATTGGCCTTACCAGTGTCTCCTTGCCCTTGCCTGTGTGGGACTTGTCCGGTGGTGTTCAATGGCAACTGGGTTTTCTTCTGCATTATCCCTATTTACTGAGAATTGAAAGAAAGATTCAGAAAAGTGAAAACCAACGTATTACTAAGTGCGGAACTTTTTTGAGAGATGCGGTGGTGATTATAGCGTGAAAGAGAGATGGAGAAGGTGAAGAAGAAATTGATAACGACGTTAGATAATAAGTGATGTTGAGGTTGCGTTGATGTGTACAAAATAATACACATGTTATATTTTAATTGAGGAACAGTACCACCAGTACCTAAAGAACTTTACCTAAGTTTTGTTCTAATTAGAAAAAGGATCTTACCATGCCTGAGTGGCATGGCATATCCTCCTAAGGTGGCTATGCAAGGTGCTTTATATATTTCAAGAAAGCACCAAAATGGCAAATTGGGGGCGTACCCGTTTTCGAGACACTTTTGAAATGCAAAACGTGTTCCCCTTATACCTTCAATTTTTATTTATTTATTTATTTTTTTACGTTTCTAAGCACTCCCATAATCGAGGAGTTCCTTGCCTAGTTTGGGAAGAGAAGTGTCGGTAGCCAGTAAAGGAGATGTCTTGGTGAAGACGAAGAGGAAGAGAGGCTAGAAATAAGCAAGGACGGTGAGGAATCCAGGTGCGAGAAGGATGAGAGAGAGGAGGGCGAGAGAGAAGAGAAGAGCAAAGTGGCACTTGAACTTGAGCACCTTTTTTGGGATTTCCATTGATGATAGATGTCTTGCCTTGCTTTTGAGAAAGACATTGCGTGGGAGGTTGAGCTTGAAGTTAATGTTGTGTTTCTATGCACAGATTCTCTCAATCTCACAAAGTGTTTGTTTTTTGGCTTTTCGGGCTTCACCTCCATAGTAAGCCACAATAACATTACTTTTTCCTTTTGGAAATATCCAAATACATTATATATCATTTTGTTAATAGTTGATATTTTTAATGCTCGGAGAATTTTAAATTTTTTTATTCTAATATATATATATAACGTGACATACTCATACTTTTTTTTTTTTTTAAATGNCTTTTTTTTTTTTCAAATGGTTGTATTGGTGTTTTGTATCGTGCTAGGTACGAAACTTGTACCCGTACCCATACAACATAAATGTAAAGATTAAATCTTTATCCGTTCATTCACAAATACAGCAAAACCGACTAGACTTGTATTGCATATTTTATCTAAAAGCCCCTTCTCAATTAAATATTTTTAAAAGCTCCCTACACATGTTAAGCTAGCCAGCATTTTAGTGCTTCTCCGACGGCCTTTCTGGTGTTGCCAAAACCACCTTCTCTGCATGTCAATCCTCTTGCATTTTCTCTCCCTCTCCTTATTTGATGTCCTTTATTGCCTTCATCTTCGAGAATAAGACAGGAAAAGAAAATGAAAGATCAGAAACATTAGTTGAGTAACCCATAGAGCCATTCTTTAGATTGGGACAAATGTGTAAATAAAGAAGTTTTATGGAAACACATTATACCAGGTGACAAATGACTGGATTACCTAAGACTAATTTTGACCATGTAGACATGTCAACACATTGGCTGGTTTTCAAACCTTATGTATGAGATACCTCCTTACAAAAGGTATGGAAGAAACCTCCTAATTAGAATTTTTTTTTTCACTTTTGTCTTCATACCTTTACACATACATCCATAGCTGCCCTGACACCTACTTTAGCATTATAATAAACAGGGATTTTATAATATCATATAGGTATGTTATACTAAATTAACATGATAAATATATGTAATTTTTATATTTTATTAGATATAAAATAGAATTTATTATATTTTCTCAAATAAATTTAAAACAATTAACTTATACACATATCATTCACAAATTAACTATTTTCATGTAGTATGACATATTACATAAATACCGAGAGTATCTTTATAGATAGATTTTGACATTGGAAACTTGATAAATATGTTTAGCCCCCTTGTAACCTTTTTAGTTTTGCAATTGGCCATAAATAGAGCTTGGAAATGGGCTAGCCCAACCCGTTTTGGCCTAGCCTGGTTGGGCCGGGCCAGCATATTGCCAGCCCAGCTCGACCCTCCATGTGCTACGGGCTAAAATGGGCCAGCCCACTTTTTTTTTGTGAATTTTTTAAACTATTTTATTTGTAATTGTCACAATGTCCTTTTTGAGAGCGCAACAACGCGAGACGGCAAAAAGAAGATGTGTAAAGTTTTTTAATTAAAAAGAATGATTGAAGAAAACTAATGGAGTCACCACCAATCAATTTAAGGCATGATTGGATGCCTACAAAAAGGTCCGGTCTATGTTATTAGAGTTTGGTAAGAGAGTTGGTTACATGTAAGGAAGGTGTTAGCACTCTACGATGCCCGTTCTAGCAAACGGTTACCAATTTAATTTTATGTCATCTAAAAAATTATTGAATGAAATTGGTCATTAAAATAGATTAATGTGTTATTAAGCCCTGCCAATACCTCTGAAAAAACTTAGAAAGATGCCTCAAGACTATTGGGTAGAGACAATAATTATCATTATAATCCTCTCCTAATTTATTCCGTCATAGGCAATTTTTGGCAATTTTACTAAGTAAGTGATAACTAAATACACGAAATACAATTTATTATGTGTTCAAGAAATGAGTTCGAGATTCGTGACAAATGTTTTTTATCAGAGATATTTCTTTAAGTCCACCAGTACATCTAGAAAGACTAAAATGACACTTTTCATCTCCGAAATGTCAAGGAATAGTCGTCATCACGACTATCCTTAACTTTTCCCTCGTCGGTAATCTTATTCTAACATGAACAAAAATAATGATAAAATGATATAAAATGCAATGTAAAATGTCAAAAATACAGTAATTAAAAGAATTAAAGCAATATTGGAAATTTCATTGGCCACTCCAATAACTCTGGCATAACCAAGAAATTATCTCTCACCTCAGAAATATTAGGAAAAATTGTCAACACAATTATTCCCTAACTTAATCCGTCATCGGATTTTGATTTTTATAAAAGGAAATAAAGCATATAAAATATCTAAGATAAACTGATAACATAAAAAAATTATGAATAAGAACAATTATAAGAAAAAAAAAAGTTAAATTAACCCTAAAGAAAAACAAGTGTCCTAAATAAAGTAAATCCAAATTGAATAATAAAAATCTAGCAAATATCCAATGAGCAAAGCCCCAAACACTAACCTCATAACTAAAGTCATAAACTTACCATAATTAAAGTAAATGCAACATAATAAAAATGATTAGTAACCTAACCACAAAATAATGTAAACTCAATAAACAAAAACGTGGGCCCAAACATAACACCCCAAAATTGCAAGTAAAGCTAAGTAAAAAGAATGAACCAACCCAAATAGATTCAGCCCAAACAAAAAAAATGGATTAAAAAACGAAATGGGCCCATAGAAAAGAAAAACTAACCAAAGAATAAGTTCAGTCTAGCAAATACATAAGCCCAAATAAATAAGCAAAGCCCAAAATGAAATGGACCAACCCACATGAACCCATAATAATTTAACCAAATCCAAAAACAACAAAGCCTAAATTAAAACAAACAGCAAATGACCTAAATCCATAGAAAAAGAAAGTTGAACCCATAAATTGATTGGCCCATTTCGGATTCAGCATATCAGGACTTAACCCAACTAGCAAAGTAAATGAAGGAAAAACAAAAATGAAATGGGTCAGTCCAATATTCAAATAACAAGTTAGTCCAACAAGAACAAAAGAAACATAAATTAGAAAACTAGAATCCCATTCAGCAATAACCAATAAAAGAAAGAAATAAGCCCTTAAAGGAATAAATAAAAGAAAAAAAAAACATGAAATAAAGAAGAAGCACGATTTGAGAAAGTGAAAAATGCCAGGGAAGCTAAAATATAGAAGTCATCCTCTCCCTCTCCATGTCGCCCTTGATCCAAAGGCCAAGCATGGATTTGGCTTTGATCTCTCAAGAATTGATGGCTAAGGTGAGGATCCTTCCTCTTTATCCTAACTTTCTCTCAAAATTTCTCTACTTCCTTCTCTTGAAGCTCTGTTTCTCTCTCTAAAAATCTCTTTCTCTTTCTAAAAAATTCTCACTCTAACTTGGTTTTCTTCTCTAAAATGGAAGATGGGTATGAGGTTGGATGTTTTACTACCTCAAAAAAAGCTAGTTCTCCCTCATTTCCAATTCAGTTTCTCTCTCTAAAAAGGAGTTTCTCTCTCTAATTTTGGATTTTTCTTTTTTGTTGAAAAAATACAGGGAATGAGAATGGGGTTTGCTGTATCTGCTATGTGTAGTGCAACAATAATGAAAATTTAGCAAAGAAAAGAGAAACGAAAAGTGAACAATGAAACAATATTGATATCTGAACTGTGAGTGCTATTGTTTTAGTTTTCTCTATGTGTCTTCCTGTGTATCATTCTCTGCCTCTTTCCCGATGTCTGTGTTTTGCTCTACTTGGGGAGACACATTTTATAGCCAGAACTGTGGTTGGTTGCTAAACTATCCTTCTCCCGTTTGTAGATTGTGCAGCCATATGAGGTAGGGATGGCTAGTCAACAACATGATGGTGTCACCCAACAGCGCAGTGGCAATGGAGCTGCTACTCACAGAAAATGTCAAAGGGTTGCTTCTGTTGCACCCTTACTCATTTAATTTTTTTTTTTGGCTCTTTTTGGACAAGATCTTTTATTTTGACAAAATGGAAAATATTATGTAACCTATTTTGATTTGTGTTTATTCTTTCTGTTTTTGTTTTTTGTAATTTTTGGGATATTTAAATTAGACCTACAAAAAAAATTAAAAAGGCCAATATATATATATAAAAAAAAAAAAAAAGCTTAGTTCAATTTATCCATAAGTGCATAAGTGCAAATTTGGGTATCAACAAGTCTAAATCGAACTAATTAAGTTAACTTGGACAAAATTGGGTATTAGCAATAATTAGGCTAAAAACTAACAAAGATTTAGGCTTTTCTCTTTAGTTATTTTGGCTATTTTAAGCTAACTTATTAATGAATCTAATTGAACAAAACAAAATATCCATAAAGTAATAAATAAATAAAAAATCATAGATATATAAAAAAATGCATGTAAGTGTAAATTTAAAATTAAGATGCATAAGTAATTAAACAAATTGTAGTAGTGTATACTTCCAAATAACACTTACTAATATGATTTGATTTGTGGTCTAACCTAAAGAAGAAAAAAAAGAGTGGGCCACGCTGGCCTAAACTTGAATGATCCATGGGTCAATTCGGGCCAGGCCAGGCCAAACCAAATTGGTCTGACTCTAGTCAAGCTAGCATTTCTATGGCCCAACCCTACATTTTTGCGGGCTAAAATGGGCTAACCCATCAGGCGTAGCTCATTTTCCTAACTCTAGCCATAAAGGATATAACAATCATACGTTTGTTAAGGAATCAAAGCCTAGGCAATGACAAGCGTAAACTGGGATTTGATGACAGATGGATTAGTCTCACTATGGCTTGTGTTGGTTTCGTTTCCTATTCAGTAATTCTAAATGGGGTTCAACATGGTTTAATTATACCGGACCGGGGTCTAAGGCAAGGAGATCCACTATCTCCTTATCTTCTTTTGCTATGTGCCGAAGGAATGAGTGCCTTATTACAAGATGCAGAATCTCATAAGGCAATCTCGGGTGTCAAAGTTTGTAGGGGTGCGCCTATTGTTACTCACTTATTTTTGTAGATGACAGCCTATTTTTTCCTGTGCCACGATTGCAGAATGTATTAAAATTAAGCGCATGCTGATTGAATATGAGCAATGTTTAGGGCAGCAAATTAATTTTCAAAAATCTGCAATGTTCTTCAGCCCAAATTGTAAGGCTGTAGATAGGGTGGTGGTGATGCAAATTTTGGGTGTCTCTATTGTGGCATTTAATGATAAATATCTAGGCCTTCCAACCATGGTGAGCCGCAATAAAAATGAGACTTTTCAATCTTTAAAGGAGAGAGTTTGGAAGAGACTACAAGGGTGACAGGAAAAATTACTCTCAAAAGCAAGTAAGGAGATTCTCATCCATGCCATAGCTCTCTCAATTCCTACCTACACCATGAGTTCCTTTAGACTCTCTAAGTTGTTGTGCTATGAACTCAACCAATTTATGGCAAAATTTTGGTGGGGTCAACCTATTGAGGCTTCGAAGATGCATTGGATTAGTTGGGAAAAATTGTCCATTCTAAAATATTTTGGTGGCTTAGGGTTCAAGAACTTGGAGGTGTTTAATGTGGCAATGTTGGCAAAGCAGGGTTGGTGACTGTTACAGAACCCTAACTCGCTTCTTGCCACTATTCTCAAAGCAAGATATTTCCCAAATGACTTACTGCTTAAGGCACCGTTAGGCTGGAGACTGTCATACACATGGAGAAGGATTAGAGCTGGGTTCTCGGTGTTAAAGCAGAATATAATGTATCGCATTTGTGATGGTGGCACAATAGTGAATAGGAGAGACCCCTGGCTTCTTGATTCTGTTGACAACTTAGTCCATTCCTGATGCAACTAAGAAACTAAGAGTAAGAACTGGTTTATTTCATTGATAGCAACACCAACGTGGTTGTTGTTTATATAGAGATAAAGTCCTATGCCAAGGCTATCTGATAGAGGTAGCTACCTAGCATATCTTAACTAACCTAGATAAATACTACTACTTGATAAAGCATAACTATAGCAGATAAATATAGCAGCAAAGTAGAGTCCTCCTTCTTCACGTAGTGTAGAGTCCCACTTCATGCAACCTTGCTCATGCATAACGTGGGTTGGGTTTATGAACTCGGGCACTAACTCGTGTTGTGTTGACTAGGTCATTGACTTGGCTCTTGACTCGGTTGCCCCACGTATCATTCCCTCCCCCTTCGAGCATGTCCTTGTCCTTAAGGACCTCAACTGTGAACTCTGGGACTTGATGCTTAACTTAGAGATTGACTCCTAGGTTGCCTCGTCTTTAGAAAGCCCTCCTCACTGAACCAACATTTCCTGCACGTGCTTTCTGCCTCTAGTGATCCAGTGTGTCTGTAGTGCTGTCTCAGGCTTGGTCTCAAGTTTCCCATGCTCATCAATGGGAGGAATGGCCATTACGGCTACTGGGGCATCTCCTATCTTCTTATGCAGCAGGGAAACATGGAAGACGGGGTGCACTCGTGCTTTTAGGGGTAATGCTAACCAGTAAGCCACTTTCCCTACACGTTCTAGTATCTGGTAAGGGCCATAAAATTTGCTCACCAACTTCCTATGAGTTCGTGGAAACACCGATGATTGCCTGAAGGGGTGCAGGCGCAAGTAGACTCACTCATCAACCTGGAACTCCACATCTCATCTTTTTTTATTAGCCATGAGAACCATGCACTACTGTGCCTTTTGAAGTTGCTCCCTCAACTCAAGTAGCACCCCATCTTTATCCAATAAGGCTTGCTTTACTTCATTCAAGTTTGTGCGACCTGTCTCGTATCGCAATATCTTGGGAGGTAATCTGCCATATACTACCTCAAATGGCATCCGTTTTGTAGCTTCATGGAAATTGTGTTGTACCAAAACTCTGCCCATGCTAAGTATTTCCCCCATTGTTGTGGGTGTTGTGACACAAAGCACCTCAAATACTGCTTAAGACACTGGTTAATGACCTCGATTTACCCATCTGTTTGGGGATGATAAGATGTGCTTGTGTGGAGCTGGGTACCTTGTAACCGAAAGAACTCCTTCCAAAAATTGGAAAGGAATATGGGATCATGATCGCTGATGATGGTGTGTGGCATACCATGAAGTTTTGCCACGCCGTCAATAAAGAGCTCAGCCACTACTTTAGTGGTATAAAGGTGTGCTAGAAAGAGAAAGTGAGCATATTTGCTGAGTCGATCAACCATAACCTTAATCATGTTTTTCCTTGTGGATGTGGGAAGACTTTCCACAAAGTCCATTTACACGTCTTCTTAAACTCGCTCCGGAATGGGTAGTGGTTGTAACAAGCTGGCTGGAATTTGGGCAAGGTATTTATTGAGTTGGCAAATGTCACATGCAACCACCCATTTCTTGACGGTGCGTAGGCCCTACCAATAAAAGTCTCTTAGTACTCATTGGTATGTTTTAAGTTTGCCTGCATGCCCGCCAATCACCGAGCCATGATCTTCCTCCAAAACGTGAGGGATGAAGTTACTAGAAGGTGGCAATACCAGTCGGTCATGATAGAATAAAATGCCATTTTTTCGCATGAAACCCAATTCCATTTTTTTTCCTGGAACCCATTGTCCCCTTCTTGGAGTCGTCGGTGTAGGTCGGTCAAATATGGGTCATTAGTGTTGGCATCACGTAACTCTTGCAAGATGGAGAAGTGGGGTGGTGACACCGCCAGGAGACATGGGGGTTCAAGGTGTCGAGATAGTGCATCTGCTGCTGAATTGTCTTTTCTTGGCCGGTAGCGGACTTTATAGTCATAACCCAATAATTTGGCCACCCATTTCTGCTGCTATGGGGTAATGACCTTTTGTTCAAGAAGGTATTTAAGACTTCGGTGATCTGTGATGATGATGAAGCGCTGGCCAAACAAGTATGGACGCCAAACCCGGATTGCTTCCAAGATGGCCATCATTTCTTTGACATACGTGGATTTTGCCTTGGATGGCAAGAGTGTGAATGGACTCAGCTTGCACTGGACTCTCGGTTTGCCCTGTTATCCGGTGTGTTCGTCTTCCACTCTCAAACTTCATAGTGAGTTTGCCCCAGTCACAGAGAGTAGGTCCTAATGCTCCAAGCCATTGTACACCGAGGATGACATCCATCCCTACAAGTGGTAGCACATATAGTGCTATAAATGAGAAGCCATCAATCCATACCTGCACATGTTGGCATTTTCCTTTGCACCGCACCAATGAGCCATTTGCCACTGAGACATTGAAAGAGGCTGGTGTCGTGATTGGTAATTGCAGCACTTCAGCCTTGTTGCTACTGATGAAGTTATGGGTAGACCCGCTGTCTATTAAAATCGAAAGTGGTTGCTGAAAGATATAGCTTGTGACTCTTAGAGTTCATGGGTTCGTCCATCCCTCTAGTGCATGTAGGGATATTTCTAATTCTTCCTCACCCTTTACGGCTTCGTCCACCAAATATGGTTCGTCAGCGTTAAGCATGAGGAGCTGTGGTCTTTTGCACTTATGTCCGATGTTGAATCACTCATCATAGTTGAAACATAACCCTCGTTCCCTTCTCTGTTGCATCTCAGCCCATGATAATCTTCGTACCCCCGGTGGTATTTTTTTTCCCATGGTGTTACTGGGTGTTTCATGTTGTCGTTCAGTGCTGCGTGAGAATTTTGGCTGCCGCATCATCTGATCATCTCTCAATCTGGCGTACTTTACTACTTCACGTAGTGTTTTTGGTTTCTGCACTCCTACCTCTCCTGCTAGTTCTTCTTTCAGCCCGCCAACAAATGTTCCTATAAATGCTTTTTAGGGCCATGCTTACACATGGTTAGCCAAGCATTTGAACTTGCGTAGATAACTACGTAATGGTCCTGCTTGCTTGATCTTAGACAAGGCTTCATCATAATCTTCTAATTCGGTAGGCCCGAATTTGGTGAGGAGCTCTTGCTCAAATACTTCCCAAGTCACACTAAGCCCTTCTGTCTTGTACGACCACTGTAACCATTGCAACCATTGATTAGCTTCCCCTTCCATGTGAAATGAAGCAAAAGGGACTTGTTGCTCCGATGGAGTTCCCTGGTAGTCAAAGAATTGTCGTACACAATGGAGCCATTTAGTTGGGTTCGTTCCCCCATAGCGAGGAAAATCCATTTTGATATAACAGGGTACTGCTGAACCAGAAGGAGTTTCTAGTGTTTTGGTTTTTGCCAAAACCTTACTAGCCCTTTCAACTCCGTTTCATTCCTATCTGAGTGTAACTAATTATGCCATCATCTTTTCAAACCGCTTGTTCATGGTGACCTCCAGCCCGTAACTTCGTTTGTCAAGTCCTTGGACCATCTTTGTCACCCCTGCTACCTCCCCTTTGAGTCTCTCTATTTTTTCTATGTGGGTTGCCATTTGGCTCTGATACCAAATGGTGCAACTAAGAAACTAAGAGTAAGAACTAGTTTATTTCATTGATAGCAATACCAACATGGTGGCTGTTTATATAGAGATACAATCCTATGCCAAGGCTATCTGATAGAGGTAGCTACCTAGCATATCTTAACTAATTAAGATAAATACTACTACTTGATAAAGCATAACTATAGCAGATAAATATAGCAACAAAGTAGAGTCCTCCTTCTTCACGTAGCGTAGAGTCTTACTTCATGCAACCTTGCTCATGCATAACGTGGGTTGGGTTTAGGAACTCAAGCACTAACTCATGCTGTGTTGACTCGGTCATTGACTCGACTCTTGACTCGGTTGCCCCACGTATCAATTCCACGCTACTAATGCAACTTGCCAAGTCCCATGTGAGGGACCTGTTTCTAGCTTATAACAAGTGTTGGGATGTTTCTCTTATTCATGAGGTCTTTGAGGCTAAGGAAGCTCGTCTAATATGTGCAATTCCATAGAGTACCAGATCTCATACGGACAACTTGTTTTGGAAACTCGCTAAAAATGGAGACTTCTCTATTAAGTTTGTGTATCAAACTCTTATCAATGACAGATGTCAGGCTTCAAATTACAATGTACAACATATCTAAAAGAAGGTTTGGTCTGCTAAAATTCCTAATAAATACAAACACTTCTTGTGGCGATGTTGTAAAGATATCCTTCCTACCACGTCTGCGTTAATAAGGCATGGAATGGATATTTCTATGGATTGGCCTTTGTGTCAAGGTGCTCCAAAAACAACTCTACATACCTTCTTTTTTTGTCCCAATGTGCAGGGTGTCTGGGATTCTTTGGGACCTGATTGCTGCCCAGATAACTCTGTGCCTAATTTTATGGACTGGTTTGCCAGCGCATGTATAAGTCGGGACGATAGAAAGATTGCTCTCTTAACCTTCGTATGCTATAATTTATGGCAGCGTCGTAATGCAATCAAACTTGGTAAACCAGCTTCACCTCTGGCTCATGCATGGCGGAATGCAGAAGGTCTTTGGGATGAGCTTGGTCATAATGCCCAAACCCCCTCTTACACCAGCATACCACAAAGCTTAAACTGGGAAAAACCTCTGCTAGCTTTCTTTAAGTTGAATGTGGATGCGTCCTTACTTCCTTCAGGGATGGGTGGAATCGGTGGGATCATTCGTGATAGTGCAGGCCAGTTTGTCTCAGCCTGGGCAAAGCATGTAGAGGGCATAAATTCTATTGAGACCTTAGAAACAATGGCTTGTAGAGAAGGTGTCCAACGAGCTCTGTCAAATGGATTTAGATATCTCCATATTGAAGGTGATGCCCAAACAGTCATGCTGACTTTGAAGCACAAGAACCGAAACCTTACCTCCCTTGGATTGGATTTGGATGACGTCCATGACCTTTGCACCAGTTTTCATGGGTTTTCTTTCCACTGGGTCCCCGGATCAGTAAATCCTTCTACTGATAGCCTAGTTTCTTTTGCTGTTGCTAAGGTTTCTTCTTTCATCTCTTGGTGTGATAGTCCACCGAGTTTCCTTGTAGCTGATTTGGCTGTTGATGCCTAATGCAATTCTCTTTTCAAATAAAAAGAGAAAAAGAAAGAAAGACTAGGCAATGACATAGATGTTGACGAAACCAAGAGAAGCAAGTAATGTCATAGTTGTACTATGCCTATTGTACTACCAAAATCCCTCAAATTAATCACGTGGCTTTCCCGTTATCTTACAGCCAAGTCATCTTTAGTCGACCACCAGCTAAGACGTCCTCATCTGGCAGCAAACCCAACAGTTGCTGCATCAGCTCCAACAATGGATAATAACTACATCCACTAACTACGTCTCCATCAATAGGAAGCCCTAATAATACCTCTACATCCTATAATGTAACAGTACACTCTCCACCAGTCATGTGGAAAGTGTGTGTTTTTTGCCTTCATCGCTCCACTAAAGCAGATAAAAAATTTCGATCTAACTTTAGAGGGGAGACTGATGTAGCTCCCCCAAAACCCGCTCGCCTAAGATAAAACATTATTCTTTCATCAGCTTCAGCAATCCTATGATTACATGTCTTCATAAACCGCTCTGTCTGAAATAATAATATTTATTTAATAAACAAATTAAAGATAAAATTAACATACTTTCTATAACTAAAAATAAATAAAAACTTACTTCATTAGTCCAAATATTTTGTTGAAATATGACGTCCTTGCTTAGTCAAAACACTAGGATCGATAGGACCAGACAACATAAGCTGATTTTGAGCCATACTATAGTCAAAATAATAGAAAAAGGACAAGAAGATCTTCGGGACCACTTTGAATGAAGGCGACACGCTCTAAGGGGGGGAGGGGGGTAGGGAAAAGGTGAAAGTGATGGGAGAAAGGGATGAGGAGAAAGAAATAGCAAAGTGTGAAGGGAACACGCTTTATGTATAAAGAATGTTCCCTTCATATTTTCCCAGGCCATATTTTAGTCAAATGAAGACACGCGTTATGTATAAAGCGTGTTCAAACTGAACAAACTTTAGAGAGAGGTCAAGCATGTTCTATACTGGTCAAAAAATATTAAAAAATTCAAAACTGCCCCTTCTTGGTAAATACTTTGAAAAAGACCCATTTTATGTAATTAGTTAGTGTAACAGTGCTATTCTGGTCAAATTGCCTATAGTCTTATTTCTTTCTCCCAGTATAGAAGTTACTGAAACTTCATATGTAACTCTCTTGGTGGTTCATTTTCCTCCCATTTTGGTTCATTACTTTTGGGATAATAAGATAATTGAAATTCTATCAAAACCATTGACATCTACTTGCTGTAAATATCATTCTCTCATTTCTGATATGATGAATTTTTCCGCCTGCATGATTAATAACTCAAAAATAATGGACTTTATATACCATGATAAAATGCGCAATTTTAGAATCATATTGCTTACTGATGATTTATGAGGAACAGTTATAAATAACAATTCATGATTATTATTGCAAATCAAAATATGTAAACCTGTCAAAACCATATACAAGAAAAAATGTAGGATCATTGAACTAGACTTAAGTGAACTAATAAAGCTGTAAAACTACTTAAATTCTTCTGGACTAGCAAACAAAGTTTAGAAATTGTAGCAAAATGACAAAATAGTTGATTTTCATCAATCAATTGAACATCAAATAGGTCTATACAAAAACTAGTTGAAATCATGTCTTGGCTTGAGAGAATGCCCATTGCAGCAACTTTTGTCCTCATCCCTTGTTAAAATTTGATGTCTTGGCATTGGAAGCTGTTCCATAGTATTTTCCTGCAAAATTAAGCTTTTGGAATTAAAAAACGGTCACTATAAGATGTTTAAAAGTTACAAGTTCTTCTAAACATGGATGGGCAATGACAAAAGCCACAATGTTAAAAATTAATAAATATCCATTGCTGGTTACAAAATGCATCCAAGTATAACATCTAGTCAACCTCTTAAGGAAGCTTACAACAAGCATTTTCTCTTTAAAACAGGAAACTTTTGTAAGCAAAAGTAGTGAAGGTCACTAAGGTTTAATATTTATCTCTAAACCATAGACCTCTCTCTTTTGATCTAAAAGAATATAATTGATTTTGGTGTTTAGAAGATCCAAAAGGAATAAAAGAACAGGATAACCTATCAGAAAACTATAAGTGGACAGCCAACAATACTCTAGCATCTCTTTTGATCTTCTATTAGGTATACAGGACCAGCAACGGTTGTCCTTAAAAACAATGCTTGGATATGCGATTCAAATTAATGGACATATAATGAAACCAGCAATGGTGATGCTACAAACAATGCTTGGATGATTCAAATGTATGGACTTATAGCAAGGATGCCCAAAGAATCTCTTAAAAATGACAGGACACTATACCTAGGTCATACTCATATGAGCTATTGTGGGAACTTGACATCCCTATAAAAATGGTACATGCTGCACATAAAAAAAAAAAAAATAGAAGAGTTTTTATCAAGAAAACACATATAGAAGAGAAACAAGGTTAAGTTTACTATAATTAGCCTTCACTGACGTTCTAACATAATGTCACAGCAAACAATTGATCATCAATCCTGAAATCTCATACACAGTCCTCCTTTCTTTCTTCTTAAATTAGAAATTTGAAAATTTTATAAATGGTATAAAACAATTCACAGTGTTCCAATGCTAAATAGAGAAGGATAGAATAAATGAGCTTCTCCTTAAAAGTAAACCTAATTTAAAGTGTACTATATAATCCTTAAGCTTGTTATCATTATGAGATAACATGAATTGAATCTTTTAGAGAGCTGTGGGTTCTGCCATAAAATACATAAACCAGTAGTCCAATTGCCAACCATACAGAAACGCGAGCCCATGTATCCCTTATGCAGGAAAAACACATTCCACAATTAGAGAAGTCATGCAACTCCTCCCTCCTCAAGGTCAAGGCTCAAGCTTGTTATCATTAAAATTGCATCTTTTAGAGAGCTGTGGGTTCTGCCATAAAATACATAAAACAGTAGTCCAATTGCCAACCATACAGAAACGCGAGCCCATGTATCCCCTTTGCAGGAAAAACACATACCACAATCAGAGAAGTCATGCAACTCCTCCCACCTCAAGGTCAAGGCTCAAGCTTGTTATCATTATGAGATTACTTTTCTAAAAAATGAAAACTAATCCAATCCTTCATACTTACCTTCAAGAACACATCCGAAGAAAGAAAGAAACAATCTACCAGAATATAAATGCAGTGTTACTTCCTTCATTGAAACATTCTATCAAACACTTGGAATGCATTCATTAACTGAAAGATTGTTGTCATCAAATAAAATTTAGACATTCTATCAAATACAAGGAAAGAACTACCCACATACACATAAAATGCCAACAAACATCTATTCAGATAAGGAAAATAGAAAAATAAATTTGCAACATTCTATTCAGAGCAACAAAATCAACCTCTCAAAAAAAAAAAATTGGTTACTGATTTCTACACATACATCTAAATACCTGCAGTGGCAGTGGCAGTGCCGAAGTTCGTCCCAAGGTGGTTTTCACCGGAATTGGCCTTACCGGCATCTCCTTGCCCTTGCCTGTGCGGGACTTGTCCGGTGGTGTTCAATGGCAACTGGGATTTCTTCTGCATTATCCCTGTTTACTGAGAATTGAAAGAAAGATTTAGAAAAGTGAAAACTAGTGTATTTCTGAGTGCGGGACTTTTTTGAGAGATGCGATGGTGATTACAGCGTGAAAGAGAGATGGAGAAGAAGAAGTGATGCAACCCAGTGTGAAAGAGAGATGGAGAAGGTGAAGAAGAAAGGGATAACGGCGTTAGATAATAGGTGATGTTGATGTGGCGCTGATGTGTACAAAATAATACACATGTTATATTTTAATTGAGGAACAATACCACTAGCACTTATAGAACTTTACCTAAGTTTTGTCCTTTGGTTTTATGTCCTAGTAGGACAAAACTTAAATAAAGTTCCATAAATATTTATGGTGTTATTTTCATATTAAAACATTACATGTATATTTTTTTAACAATTCAACAATCATA